>JABMIG010000005.1:0-37309 GCA_013187285.1 Cyclotella cryptica
CAGGGCAATGCAACAATCAACAAGCAACAACAGGAAAGCAAGAGCAGACAAGGGAAGATGTCCAGAGGACTTGATGGCCATGGCCCCACTCACATGCAGCAGCATCAATGAGGGTATTCACTTAGTTTTGCACCAAAAACTATTGTTGGGAGTGCAGATAATACAATTATGGATGGCTCAGGATACAAGCACTGTCCTGCAGTCAAGTTTGCACGACCCCATCACGATCCATCAACACATCAATGTCAGTCCACTTACACAGGAACTCCGTAGATTATTTACGCTACCTTCTGTTGAGTACTGGATACGGCATCCGGACACAAACTCTGACACCAACACGGGTGAAATTAATCTGTCCTCTCAAGCTAGGCCGGTTCACAATCGGGCTGGCTTGTAAGCGGGTCGGTTTGACATCGGTCACATACAAAATCTCACAGCACATGACATGGGTCAGTTTGACTTCGGTCAAACACAGCACACAGTGTCAACTCTTATTTCCCAATCATTTGGACATGGTCAACATATCCCGGTGTCTTAATTACTAGTGCTAGTGAAAATGGCAAAGTAACATGTCCCTACGCACCTCTTCCTAGGTAATAGGCAACAACCCCATTGCAGATATCCAGCAATTATATAATCAAAACTTGGAGTAGCATAACCACTAACAAGACCAGGATGGCTCGGCCACCTGCTTGATAGTAAACAAAATACGGGACACAACAATGTATCCAAGACACTACTACTGAATTGAGCATCTCTGCAGTGTGCGTGGTGAGTTGCAAGGTCACACAGCAAGTTACAGCCAGTTCAATAGCTTGATATCAAAGGCAACCATGTCTTGCACCCTCAGTGAATGCTCCTCTTTGCTCAGAACAACACAGTTCACATCCAGTTGTCATGAAACCTGAAGAACACATCCAGTTCAACTCCTTGCACTTGACAACATTGCACTAGGCAATTAATTTAATGTGCACATGATTCACTAAGAATCATCATAACATCTGATCTCGCGAACTCAGGACTTCCTGGGGATCACACAGAAGTTATTAGCTACCTGCATTCCACCAAGTTTGTGAGAAGTTGCTTCGGGCTTGCACTTCCAAGAACTTGAGTGTCAAAAACATTCTCAGACCTACAACCCTGGGTCATCCCACAATTGGACGGTGTGCCATTACACAACCAACAACTGGGGACAATGAATGTTCTCAGACTCATCTGAGCATTGAGTCTGCAGACTCCTACCTGAGTCAGTGTGCCTGATGGGGTGATCAGCCCGAAAAGCATCTGATGGCGCATCTGCTGGTATTGCAAGATTTCTGCACTGGCTTCCATGACTTGGCAAAGCTTGCAGTTGTTGTGGTATCAACATCATCACAACCTTGTTGGACACCAGACTGAAGCTCTCATGAAGAGCATGATCCAGGCATGTACAACAGCCTGTCCTCTTGCTGATTTGAGAGCACTGAGGAATGCATCAGCAGTATTGAAAAGGTCCCGTCACCAATGAGGACATTGGGGCACTTAACAAGAAGAGGAAACAGTACCACTTTGGTGATACTGGGGAAATGATTTAACTGGTAAGCAGCACACAAGGGTATGGTAGCTCCTAAAGAGTGTGGTGCCAATGCAGTTGTTGGCATCCCCGCCAGACAAGTGCCGACCATAAGCCGTTACATTGGTCATGCCCGCAATGACATTGGTCATGCTCCTGGTAAATCAAAAGCCACAAAGAGGATTCAGCACAAAGGGAGAAAAGGAAAGGAAGAGCACATATGTCTAAGTAGGGGGTATCCATCCCACCTTACTATTAGGACAAACTGGACTCTTATTATGAAAAGGGGGGGGGGCTGCAGTTGTCACTGCAATCTGCCTCAACCCACACAGCATCCACATCACCACTTGGTGACCTACAAAACAGTGGACAACCCATCATCGGATGGTTTGCTGAAATCTGCAACAGCTGTCAAGCTGTCCCCTCAGGATGCAAACATGGTAAGACTTGCACATGACCGTTGTCATACTAGGGCAATAAGTAGGGTGTGGGTTGCACTGCAGATACCTATGGTCACCTACATCCACAATGTGCAAGAATATTATTCCGAGTTTGCCCAATGATACACATTGGTTGCGCCTAGCAGTGTGCCAAGCGGCCCACATGTATGTCATTCATGATGGCCTTCTTTGCAGCCCCGTGCAAGGCAAGAAGAGCCAACCAAGCATGATATTCCATGGCAGCTCCAGCTACCAAGACAGAGTAGGAAAGCTTATCGATGGGTCAACTCAATGACTCCTATCGCAAGACATTTCCATCCACAGTGACCACAATGGGTATGCATTGTAGGCCTCTGAAGCACCGTACAATTCTAAGAACATGTGCCATTTACTCGATGGAAAAAATGGGAAGGCGCTCTAGATGCTAGAGATTGTTGGAGTAGGTCTGTCTGGCCGAACAAGACCAAAATCATACTCAAGGTCAGTCTATTTTTCTTGTAATTCTTGTTACACAGTACACGACTAAGTAAATAATGGCAGCAAAAAGGTGGAATCAACCAGTTCCCAACTGGTACCATCCCCACAGCCATTGGGCCATGCCCCAGTCTTAGACTGGTAAACAAGACATGATCCATGCACCCAGCTTCCCAGCTGGCGCAACACAGTAGCTTTGGCTATGCAACCAATACCACAAAGTACCCAGAGTGAGTATCGGTCACAAAGTTTTGAAATCCTGGGCTACAGCCAGTCTCGACTGGCACCCACAGCCATTCACCTCTCTGGCTGTGACACCATCATCAAGTAAAATGATTTTTGTTGGCCCACTGCCATTGCATGTGAGTCTTCAGTAACAGCCCTCCAAGGGCCCCTGTGAATGTCACTGGGGTCAAATGCCTCACAGCTCATGGCAGATTGTTGAATCAGCTTTGGCCAACACTATGGGCAAAGGGCAAAGGACAAATTCCAGATCCACTGGCTATCATGCAGGATATGACAGAAGATCGAAATCAACTGTCATGTTTGCAACACCTGCACCCAAAATAACACCTCATGCATCAAGGCAAGAAGCCAAGTGCCTGGTGCACACATCCCTGGGAGGGCGCACAATCCCCTTCATCTGGCACAGCCAACAATACATTCGGCTTCACCATCATTGAATCATGCTCTCAGAGCTCAAATGATTGTGGTGGATGGCATGGAGCACATCCCACTGCTGATATGTCCTCAAGGGCCTGATGCAGCAGCATCAATGCAGAAACCCAAACAAACACAAGGTTGACACAAATACCAGGGCACATCTGTTGGTGCAGGCAGATCTTCCGATCTTTCAGCCCATATCTGCTTCGGCAGCACCATACTTTCCATCTTCAGACTTGGGTCTGATAAACTGATAAAAGACGGCCCAATGCCTATCGAGGCAGGGCAATGCAACAATCAACAAGCAACAACAGGAAAGCAAGAGCAGACAAGGGAAGATGTCCAGAGGACTTGATAGCCGTGGCCCCACTCACATGCAGCAGCATTGATAAGGGTATTTGCTTAGTTTTACACCAAAAACTATTGTTGGGAGTGCAGATAATACAATTATGGATGGCTCAGGATGCGAGCACTGTCCTGCAGTCAAGTTCGCACGACCCCATCATGATCCATCAACACATCAATGTCAGTCCACTTACACTGGAACTCATTCATAGACTAATTTATGCTATCTTCTGTTGAGTACTGGATACAGCATCCGGACACAAACTCTGACACCGACACGGGGGGAAATTAATCACTCAATGCAGCTCTTACCATGGCTTGGCATGCTATAAGTGGATAATAGATTTTACAGAAAAAGCTATTTGGAGCATCTTTGAAATGGTACTTGTACTAAATATGGTGTTTCATACTGACTCGTGTAAACAAAATTTAAAAAAACTCTATATATGAAAAATAGCAAGTTTCTCAGTTGCAACAGATGCTAAATGTTTTGATGGTGGTATGGTAAGTGGTTGGGATCCCAATGCTGGCTGCATATGGTACTGTACCGCTCAGAGTGTCACAACGTTACAAGTTTCAAGTTATGGAAGGACACTATGCAATCTCCTTAGTGCATAATGTGATGACAGAACTCTTGGGGCCTACTGCACAGTGGATTTGGGGGATGGGATTATATGTTTTCCATGTCACTGTGGGCAGCATTGTGTGGAGTACAGTGCTGCTTTTGGCGGGGGACACTGTATTCAGTACAAAGTCGAAAAAGCTCCAAAAAATGCCCAACCTCATTCTGCTTTTTCTTGCATGAATTGGGCTCGTCCCGCAACTCAATATTGCAGATTGCAGAGTGACCATGGTTCGACTCAATGCAAACTCCAACACCATTAACATTAACACTTAGGAAATTATGCTATATAACTATACAGTAGCATAGACACTTGTCTTTCTTAGCCGATGGGTCAGCGCAGCAGCAACAGTTGCAGCTGGGGAAGGTAGCATAAGTAGCTCCCAATTTGATACATGCCATCCCCCTACATCCCTTTGGTGATGACTAAGGGTAGTCCACGAGTGTCTCGTGAACAGGAAGGATCCGCTATGCTGCAGATGACTCCCGTGTATGTGTATGGTCTGTTTTGGACAGATTGGACCGTTTTGTGTCCGACAGACATTCATTGTTGTGGGTGCAGCCATCCGCCTGTAGCCGCTATGTGCGTGTTGCACCACTTGCTGACAGCGCAAGTCCATCTTGTCCAGCCAGTGTAATTGGTACCCAGTGGATCCCATACCTAGCTATTGTCTGAGGTCTCCCAGAAGTAGGTCTCTATGGCAAGGGAGAAGTGCAGACGGATCTACTGCTATCATCTGCCTGACCTCCTCCATGATCCTGTGGTGCTCATCCGCCAGCCAATGCTCTATCTTTTGCAGATGTAGTTTGGTGCAACGGTAGGACCACTGCCAATGAGTTATGCTAAGTAAGTGCCACACCAGGTGCACTGCCCATGTTTCCGCTGACATGCCTATGTTGCTGGCGGATAGGAATTCTTGCTGCAGGTCTATAAGGCATGTGGCAACGCGACCTTCAGTGAAATTTGACCATCTGAGATGATCATGATCTCAAGCGTAAGGGTGCCAGGGAGAGTCCTTGTCCAGGAAGGAGCTCAGTGGATGCTGACCCCTGTGGTAGATGTAATCCAGTAGGGCTAGTGATAGAGAGCATCCATGCCAGTCTCATCGAGCCATTCAACCAGTGCAAGGGCGGACTCCTCAAGCATCCGAGTGCGACCGGGATCAGGGCATTGTGTGATGTGCTCAGATGTCTCCTCCTGTTGCCCACAGCATGGACAGCAGTTATTGATGGTAGAATCCTAGCGTGCCAGCATGCGGTTTGAGCCATTGAAGTGTGAGATGTGTTTGCTAACCCAAGGCCGGTACCCTTGGGGGAAACTCTGCATTGCCTTCCCTATCGATGTAAAATAAATCTTGTCAAAGCCTTTGCCATCAGTGATCCATTGTGAGATGTAGAGGTTCCGTGAAACTCCTCTACCCCACGATTTATAACTGCCTCCCTGGATGGATGAAGTTACCTTCTCCCGTCACGTGTAAACTCTACTCCCCTCATTGGGCCAGCTAGGGGCATAGAGATTTTGGGAAACTGCCATGAGTAGTGTGTCTTTAGCCAGGCTGTCTGCGATGACGTTTGACTGGGTAAGCAGGGGAAGTGCCGCAAAGTCCTGTAGGTTGTCTTGATGGCCATAGACATGTCGGTATGTCACCTTGAGTGGCAGAGCTGAAAGGGTGTTTTGCAAACATCTGATGACATCGCTTGTGGCTGTTGCTCTGGTAATGGTTGGTGGAGGTTATTGGCTTGGTGGATGATGCCCATGTTGTCACATCCTGTATAGACTGGAGCTAGCCCATGAGCGCCTTGTGAGTCAGCCCCTAGTAGGAGCCCGTTTAATATGGCCCTGAGACCCTTGCCCCTGTAGTTGCTTGCAGTGTCTGAACTGGTGAGTTTGGCCACAGTGAGAGACCCTCGCCAACGTGTTTAAGTGCACGTGAAGACCACCGCAACTGAGCATACGGCATACGTCTGTTGCCAGATCAGGCATGTAGGACCCATCATGGCACATTGCAAGGGTCCCTGCCCACACGGCAAGATTCACCCATTCCCCATCACCATCCCATTGAATATTCTTGAAGAGCTGATTGTGTCCATGGGCCTGTAGGGTTAGGGGGGGCTTGTGTCCATACACCCTTGGTATACCGGACCGGATGACATGAGGGTATGCCTAGCCCCCCACTTGGCGCATAGAGGCATAATATTGCAGGGTAGGTGTTGTCGTCTGACTTACAATGGGGAGGTAGACTGCCCCAGCCCGTGTGTCATGGGCTGTGGGGGTGAGAACATATGCGGTGGTTAACCCTGACTTCATGTTGGTACAGAATTCATGGCTTTGAGTATTGCTGTGCCACCAGAATTCAGCGTTGTATGGCCTGTGGATGTATTTACCCAGAGAGGGGGACCACTAAAGTTTGGGCGAGGTGAGTTGGCACAGCGCCACATCCCAAAGGGATAGATCAGATTTTGTAGGCCTTTGTTGGGGGAAAAGCATGGAGCTTTTTGTACCAGGCATTGATCCAATGCAACTACATAAGACGGTGGTACCATCTCATGAGAGGGCTTGGGAGAGGAAGTACACCTACTTGTAGTCCTATACTCTATTTATTATAGGCCAGTCCTCGCACAGTATGGTGGTCACCACAATTCCATAAACACCCTATTTTGTTCCCCGACTGGAGGGATATTAATGTTTTCGATATGGATGCTCACCCCATAGTGGTTGGTGTGTTCCCACAGCAGCTTCATCCAAGTCATGGTTACCAGAGGCGCAAAGGTCAAGTAGGGTTGGAGGAGAAAATTATCCTTGAGACCACTTTCTAATTGGGTGATCTCAAACGATCGTCGAAGGCCAGTGCCCAGGCCGCCACGCACACCCCAATGTCGTTGGAGGTACCTCACCATGGCTGAGCATTTTTAGGCCCATGTTGGGTAAGCCAAGACCCTGGTACTCCCATGGTATCCAGCACCAATCCGCTGTTATATTCCGATTTACTCCGAGGACCAGGAGGGTTTTGTAGATCCAGTTCATAAAGCGGAGCTCTACTTCCCCAGGAGCTTCCATCATTGGCACTAGCCCATACATTTTGGATGGGAGTAGCTGAGTCCTAAGGCTATGCCAGACGTCCCGTACGGGAAGATGGGATGTGCAGATATTGGCCAACCAGTGGTGTGCTGGGTCTAGAATTTTGGACAGGTGTGCGCGGTTGACTCCTAAGAGGCTGGTAAACACCCCTAGCATCTTGGAGGCCTCCGTGACATCCTTCCTCAGAATTGCAACGTCTTGGGCTTCCTGATGAGGGGTGGTGACGGCTGGTAGTGCTGTTGACTCATGGACGGTCTTGAGGCAAGGCTGGCCATTGTGAAACTTCCACAGCAAGATGTAGTAGTACCATTTGGATGGCTCGAGGTTCCCTCCTGTTGCTTGCAGGAGCCTTGCCCAAAGATGCACTGCGTCTTTTAGTTGGCTTACAAAATCCGTCTCAGTCATTGTGGGGTCTGGGCATACATGTAAGAGGTCAGTATCATCTACAAGGAGGATTGCCGCCATGTTGAGCAGATCTTCAGACCAACCCGTGGTCATGAAGGTTCCATGGCCCTCCCGTCGATATGCATTCACAATGAGTGTGCTGACCGCTGTCCAGACTGGTGGGGATGCACTGCTGCCTTGAGTGAGGCCCATGTATGGCTGTGCCAGTGTGCCACCATATCCCTTATTGGCCACTCAAAATCCAGTCTTTAGTCAGAATGTCATTGTTTGGAGGCAACGGAGGTATGTAGTAACTGCAGGTAGGGGGCATGCATTGCCTGGAGTGCCAGATTGCAGATAAGATGGTTGACTGCATCGTAGCAGTTCGCAGCATCTGTACTAGAAAGGGCCGCGTTGACATGTAGCACATTAACATCATCCTAGAATAGCTGCTTGTGCATGAACCCATCTATGGCCACTTTGCCTTGAGCAGCAAATTGCTCAACAGGTAACATCTGGCCATCACTCATCCATTGCATCATTTGTTGCACAAAAACGAACTAAGGAGCCAGTCGAAGTCCGCCTCCAGGAGGCAGATTGCACGGAGTTTCTCTATTTAGCAATTACCCTGTTCCTTCTCCAGTACAACTGTGACCCCCTGCTGCCAGCAAGGGAGTGGTCTCCCTTGTTGTAGGGCATGGTTTAAGCTATCCACGTGTAATGGTGCTAAGGCAGGGCTGCTTCTGGATGCTTTGTAGTGCCCATAATGATGGCCGGATATTGAGGATGATGTCCGTCCACGTGATGTTCTCCAAAATGAAATAAAGTCTTCAAGGGATGGTTGGAAAGCGGTATGTTCCTCACCTGACAGAGCTAGTCACATTGGGGCAGCTTCCTCCAGAAGCCTGATGGTAGCTTGATCGCAAGATGGAGGGAACTGGCAAGAACCGTCAAGGATGCATTGGGCGGCCGCTGTGTCACTCAGCTATCCCAGGTCCACTCCCAGGCAGCTCGTGTACATTGGAGCATAAGTCCCCATCCTCAAGCCGCTTCCTAGTCTGGTGTTGCACTCCTGGATGATGGCGTCCTCTCTGTCTTTGATAATAGCTTCTCCTTCTGGCATAGTCTTAGGGTCATTTAGCTGGACAGGTCAGTATCAGTCGTTGACGTAGCCATTCTGATTCACAACGAATGATCCTCTGGATCTCAGTAGCATCCTCCTCTTGGTCCTGTTGTAGTGCCTGGCAAAGGCAGCAATGAAGATGTTCACATCATAGGGAGGGTGCATCCGCTTGCAGTTTCTGAAGCTTGCTAATGCAGACAAAGAGTCTCATCTCAACCTCCTGTTGAGAGAGCTCGAGAGGTCTATCCAGTTCATTTCGCTGGGCCACCCGAAGGAGGTTTCTGGTGTCCTTCACCTTGCCATCATGCCACCTGAGGATCCATCGAAGCAGCGCTTGCCACTGTAGCAGCAGGTTTACGCCCGGGCTGGATTCTACATACGCCCTCCGTCGCTTTGTGCAGGTTTTCTCAGTTGTGTGCATGAGTCTGCCCAGTTCGCGATCCCACTGGTCGTGGGAGCGGGTATTGCATATCCGACCCGCATTGCCATCACCCCCAATTATGTTGTTCAATTTTTTTCACATCCTGTGTGTGGTCATGAGTTGCATCAGTCGTTTGCAGTATGCTTGTTTAGTGCATTCGATTGAGCAGTTGAGGTTGCGTGTGCTTGGAGGTGTGATGGTTGGGAACTTTCCTCCGAACAGTGCTTGCACACTGAACTCAATAAGAAAAACCTGTGGTCGCCTACACCGTACCAGTGAGGGTATACCATAGCCTGTTCCGGAGTCACTCCTGGCATACAAAATATAGCCGAGATTGGTGATGTACCCCAATGATGCAAGTTGGTGACTCGTGACCCCACCCCGTTGCACTTTCAACTGCACATGTCATGTAACAAGAGGCTGCCACCAGGCCCTTTGCAGGGCACCATTGTATACGTGCTGATTGGCATCTATTGCCAGGACCACTTTTGCCCCATTGTCAATCCAACCCATGATCAGTTCCAAAAGATCCTCACGTAAGACCTCACATGGGGACCGGAATTCCCCAATGCTGTGATAATATGTTTGACTCTGGGACCACATTGTTCTCCATTGGAACACACCACTAGACCAGCAGAGGCAGTACGCCGCTACTACCAATGTTGTGGGACCTCCCTATTTGCCCAATTGGAGCCAGACCCATCAACCAAGTCCGCTGGAATCAGTACCTACCTCAGTAACCATGTCTACTAGCCATCCCAGGCCCACTGTGGCTGTTCCCCCAACTTGATCCCGCAATATTGGGCGACCTGTTGTATTGTTTGCTACTGCACCTTTGGTTGTGATGCCGGGTGCAAGGCGATGGAGGAAATGTTAATGCGGGCTTGCAAAGCACCAATCAACCTGCGTCTTGCAGACTGCCATGATGTCGATGTTTCGTTGCAAGATCATGGTGTTTACCTTGTCCAGCTTCCATTTCTGTGTGAAGAGCCCTATGCTGTTCCAGTTCTCAAAGCATAAGCGGACCCCCCCAACTCTCTTGGTGGATGGCATATAGCCTACCCCACCATCCTCCAACAGTTCCATTGTTGGTCTGAGTTTGGCCAGTTCATTGGACTCAGCTGCTGAAGTGTCGAGGTCAAAGTCGTTTCCATCCCATAGATCCCTATCCCCACCCTGCGTCTGGCTCGCCCGTGACATTGCTTCTCTTTCCTCCTTGTCAGTCACAACTGTGGAAGCCAGGAAGGACTTTGCACCCTTATCAAAGAGTCTGTACTTGTGCTTGAGAGCGGTGTTCAAGTTCTTAGATTTACACTTATCCTGGCGGGACTGAGCACGGTGGGCTTTTACGGATGGGGTTGGGTGTCGGCTCCCTCGGTGTCTCTGTGGATAAGCGGGTCCCAGTGACCCGCGGTGGTTCAGCTGTCTGGTACCTCTTCTGGTGGATAGTGCTGGCCAGCGGTTAGGAGCCTGCTTATTTTGAGATAGGTTGCTAGTGGAGGGATGAGTGCGATTGTCTTCATGCAGCGCCTGTTGTGTTATCTGCATGACGGCTTCACAGAGGGCTCCCACGAATGATTCCAATTTGATGTGAATGTTTGGGATTGTGTCATTGGGATTTTCTTTGGTACGTTTTTTTGGATAAAATGAATTATGTAGGGTATTAGCACTGGTGGTATAGCGTCGGTCGGTGCATATGGCAGACACCGCCCTGTGCAGACTCATGGCCCTGGTGGGCCTTCTACTGCTGTCTGAGGTGAAGGCCCGCTATCATCTGCGTGAGAAATGCTGGTGTTGGCTGGAGTGACATGCAATGCAAGGAGCTGAGCTATCTGATCCTGCATTAGGGTTGTGGCAGCATCTCGGTCTGCCAATGCACTGTACGCCTGAGCTAATCTGAGTTTGAGTTCTGCTGTATGCACATTGCTATCCCTTCCAAGGTTTCAGAGCATAGTGAGCTGGCACCAGACAATTCTCCGCCGCCTGTTATTGCTGAGGGTCCACTGGCCACGTCATTAAAGGACTGGGATTCTTTGTAGTTCACTTTGTGTAATAAGTTCTTCCTCTCTTCATCTGTTGTGCCAAAGACAACAATGTCGCCTTTTGCTTGGCCTGGATCTAGACCTGTGTTATCTTCTATCCACGTGTCCGCTTGCAAGGAGAACTTTGACATGGCCGTCTTGGACCATGGGTCCCAGGTGGAATCGTCCGCTGTGACTGCACGCTTAGTTTCACATGTCTGCTGCGTCCGCGTCCAAAAATTGTTGAAAAAGACACCTTGCAGGACATGTCCTGGACACGTCCTGGACACGTCCAGGACATGTCCTGGACATCTCGTGTTTTTAGTGTTTTCAAACGAGGACACAGGACATTCAATTTTAGACACAGAGGACATGACAGGACGTGAGAGGACATGAAGTGTTTACTTCATTTATAGGGTCCTTTTTGATACTTTCAGGTGAATATATCAAGAGTGTTGGTTGTTGCATGTACATTACATTCATTTAAGTGCAATCCATAAGGATTGCAGTACAAAAATACTTAAGATACCTTGACATGTGCCTTGATACTGTTATGTAATGTATGTGAGTCAAAACTTCTGAGGACATGGGGCGGACATGGGACTCAACACTGACATATGTCCTTGCGTCCACAAAAAACCGGCGTCCTGGAGAAATTAAGGACATAGGACACGTCCAAGGACACGTCCAGGACATGTCCAGGACATGTGAAACTAAGACTGCACGGTCAACGTAAAGCAAGGTCATAAGTCTTTTAATGGTGCTCTCATGGTATTTTACTTCTTTCGTCCACCAGTGGTAAAAGAAACCTGCCAAGTTAGCCAGGGTGCCCTTGGCAAAATGCTGGAGTTCTCGACAAGTTGGATTGGTAGGGTTATATGGAACCACCACTCTTGATATTCCAGCCAAGGTGATGACAACCGCGTGAAAAACTTGTTGGCCGTCAAGGGTTATTTTTGTCAACTCCTTCTGGAGAGTGGTCCTCTTGTAAGGTGGGCTGGGAGGGTAAGTGTCTGTGGTGGAGAGTTGGTGTTCATCCAGGACTGGGAGTACCTGCATCTTGACCTTGACTTCCACATCGTAGTTCATGACCTCCACACAGTCATAGATTGTTGTGGCTGTGTTGTACCCCATGCCAATATGGCCTTTGGCCTGGTAGATCCGAGCCTTGCTTATGTTTGCCCTGTCACTTGGGATAGTCATGAAGTGGGCTCTAGGGCCAAAAACCCGGTATATCTCATTGCCTCGGACAAAGATATCAATCAGAGGTTCCATCTGGATCCAGGCTTCTTTGCTGGCCTTGCTGTGGAAAACAAATTGACAGTGAGCTGATAAGGTCTCAAAAGTGAGTCGTCTTTGCTCATCATCAGGAACGGACAGCTCGCGCAACGGTCTGGAAGATATGTGCATACGGGGCAAGTCCAGGTCGTAGTAGTCTGCCATTGGGAGCCGGTTGCATTGGCAGAGCTTCCTTTCTATGAGCTTCAGGTGATGGGACAGTGTGGCAGTAACCCCGGCGGTCCAGTCCATTGTTGACTCCAAGGAGGGCATATCAGGGGGAGGAATCCCAGCATTGCAGCTGTTTGAGGGAAACTTTTGCTTTCTCCAAGCGAGAGAGGCAGATGTCTGTCCCTGTGATGACCTCCTGGATCCTGTTAGCAGAGACAGATGTCTGTATCTTGATGAGGACGTAGAGGGCAACTGGTCCCCCTGATTTCCATTGTGACTTGGTTCTCTTCCTTCTTGTAGCTGGAGATGGTTTCCGATTGGAAGGTGGCAAGGCGCTGTCGGAGAGTCTCTTTATCAATTGGTGCTTGGCCGAGAAGCCACCCGTTTGATGTCTTGAGTCTTGAAGTACTTGTTTGCATGTAAGTAGTCGGAGGGAAAATTGGAGTCCTTACTGTCGGTGAGTGCTGGTAGGGCTCGCTTGGGGTCCGGGTGCCTAGGCATGATGGCTGCCTCTGGGTCTTCTTGCTGAAAGAACGTGAGGAAGTCCTTAAACGCCTTTGATGGTGCGTTGGATATGCTCTTTGTTTGGTTTGAGTTCGATGTTTAGCTGAACCAGAAACTCACCACTTGTGGGGTCTAAAATGTCTGAGTTGGAGGATATGCTGGAGGTGGTTGAGGAGGGAGAGGGTATTCAGTACAGCTTGGAGATGCTTTTTCCTGCCTCCTATGATACTTAGTGACTACCTTTATTTTTTAAAAACGTTTAATATATTTGCTGCTGACCATAAAAATTTACACAGAACCATGGGATTTGCCGCCCAAAATGTAAATGCAGTGGACTCCAATTTTAGAGTGCAGGACTGTGACCTCAAGGGCTTCATCACATCTACAACACCTGTAGATGCGATACAACCCTTTAGGTCACACTCCTGCACTCTAAAATTGGGTCCGATTGGAGTGAGGGGGGGACGGTTGTGTGGGGAGCGATCGCGACGAGCAGGGGAGAGGCGGTATTATTATAGTTTTTATTCATGCGAAGTAAAATAAATAAGCTGTTTTACATAAGCAAAATTATGCAAATAATTTAGGCCCGTTCTGTCAATCCTATTTATTTCCCATTTTTGGCAGCCTATTTTGATTTGGCGATGCTATATATAGGCTCCAAGGAATATAGGCCGTAATAGGCAAAAACCTCTTTCAGGGAGCTGCGGGAATGGCCAAAGAAAAGTGGTTTTCATAATGTCTCAGTTCGATGGATCTAGAAAGGATTTTGAGTAGTTGAAAGGATAGTAAATTGCTTCTGCGTAGTTTGACGGACAGAAATATGACTCTGCGTAGTTTGACGGACAGTAATATGATTCTGCGTAGTTTGACGGACAGAAATATGATTCTGCGTAGTTTGATGGACAGAAAATCTTTTTTCTTTAGTTTGCAGGATCCATTAAGTGCAGTTTTAGTAGTTCAACCGTTGATATGTAGTTCAGCTGCCATGTTTGTAGTTCAATATAATGTTTTGGAGTTTTATGGATTGTCTCATGTGACGTGAGGACGTGAAATCTTCTAGGACATGTAAGTGGTTCCTTCTTGCATTGATGGCATATGACTATATTGAGGCGTATGAAGTGACACACCCCATTATTGGTCAACTGACGCTCCCCACACACACACACACACACACACACACACAAACATTGTCCGCCCGACTGACATAGGCCAAGAACCTACCTTAATTAGTACCCTCATTGGTACCCTTATTAGTACCAATATGGACTAATTCGAAAAACTCCCAAGTAAGGGATCATCCTGACCTCCCAAGTGATGAGAGGTCCTGACAATGATAAAGATCCATATCTTTGGATCTAAGCGACAAGAGAACACTCTGTCAGAACACCCTCATGAGAAGGGTATAAACATACCAGAGATGTGTAGAAACCTACACAGAATCACATTATTTTGTTGGGATTGCATTGACATCCCATCCTCATTTGTTCATTGTAATCAGTAAATGATAAGCTCACAAATTACTTTCATCAACAAATCTATATCACCTTTATCTACATAATAGGTATTTAGTATTTTTTATCTCCAAACGGCTTAGGTCACTATCTATAGATAGCCGTTTCCGCGACCTTCTCGCGTGAAAGCCACCGAAAAACTTTTTCCCTCCACTCCGTCACTCGTGCTCCGTTGCGCAGGCAGACCCGTCGTCAGCTACGTAATACGAGAGTGTGCAAAACGCAACCACGTCGCGTCAGCCACGAGAATTTGCGCACGTCAGCGGTACCCCTAGGAGCTTTTTTAAAGCCCTATTTATAAGTACACACCTAGGTGACACGTTAAAGAGAATGAGCACCTCTAAGGCAGTCCCTGATGGACTTAAAAGCCAAGAGTGTGAGAGGAACCCGGGACGGAACAAGCCGCCCGTGCCATACATACCCGAAAGGGATGTAGTTCAAGACGCGCTGGCAGTAGATACTACCGCCAGCACGATGAAGCTCACCCTGCCTGGCAAGGTAGAGTTGAGGGTATCCGTGTGGTCACACGGTACTCCCGAGCAATTCCTGATGCATGTCCAAGCAGCCCTGGATGCCGTAAGGCAGAAGGGCCTTGATGCAACATATGATAGGGTCTGCAAGGACCAGAAGGATTGCATCAAGAAGGCAACAAAGGCCGAAGAAGCTTTTAAGAGTTACTCGGGATCGGATGCGAATCCTCCCAAAGAAAAAGCTTATGAAAAGGCCCTAGAAGCCGCCAAGAAAGCTGACGAGGCTGTTACGTCCGTCATCAATCAAGTGTTCAGCCTCTACTCCAACCTACTCACGGAGGAAGCAAGGCGCCCCTGGAAGAAGATCGTGAGTGAACAAATTGACTGTTCTCCATGGACTGATATTTATGGGGAAGAACATCCCGAGAAGCGTGAGCAGTCTTGGGGGTCATTCATGGAATGCGTCAGCTTCCATTTATTGACCGTGTTCCGTAATGACGCTGCTGAGACCCAGCGCTTCTACATCAGTAACGGGTTGAAGAAGCCCAACAGGGTTCCGATTTGCCAGTTCATCAGCCGCATCCAGCAGCTGAATGGCTATTTGGACCTATTGCCCTGTCTGTACTACTCCAACCGTGCCACCAAGCTCACCACTGCGGTGAAGCCGTTCGATGACCCGGACCTAGCTAGTCACATACTACGCATGGTCCCAAGGAATTGGCAAGACCAATACGAACTCAGTGGGGCATCGGTACCCCAGAGCGTTCGGAAGCTTCTAGAAGCACTCGAACGTATCGAGAAGGCTTATCCGACCGACAAGGATCGTGATGGGCCTAAAGGTTCCGCGAAGTCCGGCGACTCCTCCAAGAAAAAGATGGTTACGTTTAAGGATCGAATCCCACGTAAGCGTACCACAAGTGCAAAGCACTGCATTTTGTGCAAGAAGCATGGGGGCGCGCACACGACCCATAATACGCAGGAGTGCCGCAAGTATGAGAAGGATGGTTCCTTCAAAAAGGACTTTGCAGGAAGAAAGCCCCGTGGACCTTCGCGTGGTCCGGAAGCTTCTCATCGCACCAATAGTGCCTATGCGCAGTTGTCTGCGAAGATTGAGAAACTTGAGAAATCTAACAAGAAACTCAAGCGTTCGCAGAAGAAGCGCAAGCGCCGTCACGAAAGTGACAGCGATGACTCCGACTCGTCCTGAAAGGATGGGTACGGTAGTACTGGGGAATCAAGTATATGTTGTAAGAAACTAAAAAGTAATAAACAAACAAGTTATACTTACCCCAGTCCGAGTAAAACTACCATTAACTCGTATTCAAACATTAATTTGAATAATAATCTAATTAAAGAGAATATAAAAGATTCAAAAAATCTTAATAAGATACCGAAACATTCCGTTTTAAATAATCGAATTGTTTACAATACCACGATGAAGCAAGATCAAAAAAATCTTGCAACAAAAATCGAAAAGAACACACAGAGTGAGATAATTGCCGAACTGTCGGACCCCGAACTGTCGGGTGCCTTTCTCAATAGTGTGAACACTTCCTTCAAAAGTCAAACAGAAGGAAGAGTCACAGCTGTAGTAGCCAAAGCATGGCATACCTTAGCAACTGAAGATCAACTTCCACAGAAGCACGAACACTCTGGGAAGAGTTGCACTAGTAACAAAGTCCTCAAGGTCCTACTTGATAGTGGATCTGATGGGGACTTGATGTTCCATGAAAAGGGAACATCCATGCATTTCCCCTACTTGACTAGGCAGGTGCCAAATTCTTGGCACACGTCGAATGGGGACTTCCTAACCAAAGGAAGGAGCGAGGTTCACCTTCGTTTTTTTTATTATTCCAACAGCAAGGAGTATCTGGTAACACCAGACGTTGTGGAATATGATAAGAAGAAGATGACCAAGCCAGTGTATGACCTCATTCTTGGTTGTAATACCATGAAAGAGTTAGGAATTGTTCTAGATTTTCGAACAAAAGAGATAACAATTGATGACGTCATTTTGCCAATGAGGGACATCAGTAGTCTGACTAAGTCAACAATGGAAAAAGCCTGGGCTGTGAACAACAGCTTGGCACATGAACCCAGTAGTACGCAAGAAGCGACTCAGAGAGTGGTCCATATCCTAGACGCTAAATATGAAAAAGCAGACCTCCAATCAGTTGTTAGCACCAACTGTACTCACCTTAGTCTCCAAGACCAAAACAAGTTACTAGAGTTACTCACAGAATATGAGGAACTTTTTGATGGAACACTAGGTGATTGGAACACAGACCCCGTCTCCCTAGAACTGAAGGAAGGCGCTAAGCCATATCATGGCCGACCATTCCCAGTGCCAAAAATACACAAAGAAACCATAATCAAAGAATTGAATAGGCTTTGTGAACTGGGGGTATTAGAGTTTCAGCCTGCATCAGAATGGGCGTCACCCACATTTATAATACCAAAAAAAGATAACACTGTACGTTTTATCTCTGATTTTAGGGAAGTAAATAAACGGCTAGTTAGGAAACCGTTTCCATTACCCAAAATCAGTACAGTGTTGCAAGAGTTAGAAGGATTCACTTTTGCCACAGCCCTTGATTTAAACATGGGTTACTACACCATACGATTGGATCCTGATGCATCCAAAATCTGCACCATCATTTTCCCTTGGGGAAAGTACTCTTATCTTAGATTACCGATGGGTATTGCAGGTTCTCCCGACATCTTTCAGGCAAAAATGTCAGAGCTAATGGTTGCCTTAGAGTTCGTAAGAACTTATCTGGATGATTTGCTTTGCATCACCAGGGCAAGTCTGGATGACCACCTAGATCATTTAAGGTTGGTACTTACCAGACTGCGAGACGCGGGCTTGAGAGTCAACGCCCCAAAATCGAAGTTTTGTGCTGTAGAAACAGAATACCTGGGATATATATTAACCAGGACTGGCATAAAGCCACAACCAAACAAAGTACAAGCGATACTCGCAATCACACCGCCAAAACAAGTCAAAGACCTCCGTAGGTTCCTGGGCATGGTCCAGTACTATAGAGATCTTTGGGCAAGACGTAGTGAAATGCTTGCCCCACTCACCTCATTGGTAGGAGAGTGTGGTCATACTAAAGTCACCAAAGCCAAGAAAACCAAAAAGCGACCTTGGTATTGGGATGAGGTACATCAAATAGCATTTGATAACGTAAAGGCTGCTATCGCTAAAGATGTAGTCTTAGCCTACCCTGATTTTTCAAAGGAATTTGAAATATACACTGATGCCTCGTCTAAACAACTTGGTTCAGTGGTTACTCAAGGTAATAGGCCCCTCGCGTTCTTCAGCAGAAAACTGTCTGTGACGCAACAAAAGTACAGTGTGACCGAAATTGAATTACTGGCCATAGTGGAGACACTTAAGGAGTTCAAAGGCATACTGTGGGGACAACAAATAAAGGTCTATACAGACCATAAGAACTTAATCCAAGATGCCCTTGGATTAACCTCTGACCGAGTCTATCGGTGGAGATTATTACTTGAAGAGTATGGTCCCAAATCGTGCACATAAAAGGCATCCATAACACTGTTGCTGATGCCATCTCTTGATTGGACTCCGGTCCAACCCAAGATGACAATGCCAATTGGATGACGTTCACGAAATGCTGGTGTCACTACACTGAGCATGCATCAAGTGCTGACAGCACTTCTGACCACCAAGAAAGTATTAATCTGGTGTTTGCTAATCGCAGCGACGAAGATGTAATTTACCCATTAACAGTGAAGGAAATTGCACAAGCCCAGACGACAGATGCAACTTTGCAGAAGCTTAGTAGACATGACAAGTATTCCACTCAATTAGTGGAGGACACACATTTGTTATGTAAAGATGGCAAGATGGTCATCCCAAAAGCACTTCAAAATCGAGCAGTTAGCTGGTATCACCACTATTTGCAGCATCCTGGACACACACGTCTTGAAGAGACGTTGCACGCCGCGATGTATTGGAAAGGTATGTGAAGTACTATCCGATCACATGTCAAAAACTGTCGTATATGTCAAGTCAACAAACGACACAAGCACAAGTACGGGAAACTCCCTGCTAAGCTTGTCATCACAAACCCTTGGGAGGCATTATGTGTGGACCTTATTGGACCATACACCCTCAAAGGTAAGGATGGGACAGAAATTGACTTTATGTGTCTTACTATGATCGACCCAGCTTCTAGTTGGTTTGAAGTAGTAGAACTGCCGGTAACCACAGATGCGGTTACTCCCACGGATACTAAGGGGCAAAGGGCACTAAGACTCATACCAATCCTAAATTACCATACTTTGACAAATCATCTGCAATGATAAGTAATTTAGTGAATAAGACCTGGTTTAGCCATTATCCACGTTGTCAATACATTATTTATGACAATGGAAGCGAATTCAAACTTCACTTTGAAGCCCTTTGTGAATCATATGGGATCAAGCGTAAGCCAACCAGTGTCAAGAACCCACAAGCGAATGCTATACTGGAGCGGGTGCATCAAGTAATTACTGCAATGCTCCGCACTACTGAACTAGATATGGCCAATACAGTAGTAGCCAGTGACATAGATGCGTTCCTAACCAACGCAGCATGGGCCATTCGCTCAACTTACCATACAGTACTAAAAGCCTCCCCAGGTGCAGCAATCTTTGGCAGGGACATGTTGTTCGACGTTCCCTTCCTTGCTGACTGGAATAAGATAGGAGAACATAGGCAACACCAAACAGACCTCAACACAATGCAGGAAAATCGCTCACGCCGTGATTGGGATTATAAAGTTGGTGATCAAGTACTTCTTCGAAAAGATGGTATCCTCCGCAAGTCAGAGAGTCGGTATGAAAGTGATCCTTGGACTATCACAACTATTCATACGAATGGGACTATCAGGGTTCAACGCGGTACAAAATCTGAATGATTAAACATCAGAAGAGACACACCTTTTTTTAACCAGCAGCCTTAACCACTATTAAGCAAGTTATTTTTTTATGTGTCATCTCCCTCTTCACTACAACACTTACGCTTTACTATACCAACACAGACTCTTTCGTTTGTGCATAAAGAGACATGGGTAATTTTTTTTCCTTCACAGGTTTTTTCCCCTCTTTTTCACCCTGATCCTCCATTTCGTGGGGCGAGTGACATAGGCCAAGAACCTACCTTAATTAGTACCCTCATTGGTACCCTTATTAGTACCAATATGGACTAATTCGAAAAACTCCCAAGTAAGGGATCATCCTGACCTCCCAAGTGATGAGAGGTCCTGACAATGATAAAGATCCATATCTTTGGATCTAAGCGACAAGAGAACACTCTGTCAGAACACCCTCATGAGAAGGGTATAAACATACCAGAGATGTGTAGAAACCTACACAGAATCACATTATTTTGTTGGGATTGCATTGACATCCCATCCTCATTTGTTCATTGTAATCAGTAAATAATAAGCTCACAAATTACTTTCATCAACAAGTCTATATCACCTTTATCTACATAATAGGTATTTTGTATTTTTTATCTCCAAATGGCTTAGGTCACCGACAAGATCCATAATCTCCAAAACCCGTCCACCATGGCTGACGAAACCGTTTTTCGTCCGTAACTCAACAACCAACCAGAGTTTTGACGATCGGATTTTTTTGTTGGATAGCGACTAACCGACCCAACACAACAATGCCCTACTCAGTTCCATCGCACCACCAGCGGCTCCACGAAAAATCGCAGACTAAGCGTCGATTTTGGACTCGAACGACTCGCCGCACTTCCCTTCACATTAGTCGTCCCCAATAATCGATCATCCCCACCCAAAATCTCCCGCGCCACCCTATTATCTTTTCGTAGAACAGCGCGATTGATTTTTATGATGAAACAGCAAGGGATCAAGTATTTCAGGTCAAGGAACATGGCATTTATGCACAAAACAAAACAAAACAAATTATGAGAAGTAAGAAGAATCCAGCAACAATGATGCCTCCTACGTCATAACACTGCTCAACAATCAAACATTCAAAAGTTTGAGTAAAACAACAACAAAGAATGTTATTCACACAACACAAAACAACACAAAACAAAATAAACATGACAAGTTAAAAGAAACCGGCGACATTGATGCCTTCTACTTCAAAACACCACGCAACAACCAACCGTTCAAAGTTTTAGTAAAACAACAACAAAGAAAGCTAAAACAATACAAAACAAAACAAAACAAATCACGAGAAGAAAATAAACAACAACATTGATGCCTCCTACTTCAAAACATAACCCAACAATCAACCAGTCAAACAGTTGCCTTGGACTGGCAGAACAATAACATTGATGAATGGCAATCTGTGGAACAAACAGGTAGCTTCACGTGCATGGAGCATCACATACTATTTCAGGTTGTGGTAGGAACAATACACTTTTGTTGAGATGGTAAGCAACCATAGCAACAAAGACAGGAGTGATACGGAGAGGGAAGGAGTTGAGGAATTAATTTAGTTGACATGAATCAATTATTTAAATTTGCTCAAGCAACATGAAATAGAGTAAGATCACTAGTAACATAAAAAACTTGCCAACATAATCACTAGTACCATGTTTACTTGTTGATTGCTGAAACGGTGGACAAGTGTGAATGAGAGGTAAGGTAACGCCATTGATGAGGGTGCACCAGCGTTGTTGTTGTGGTTAACATTACGGATGTGTCATGGTCTTTACAAAAGTGAAATTATTGGCTTCAACAGACTGGGTAGAATGAGGGAGTAAAAAGAGTGTTGAAATGCTCGTGTCAAAATATGTCAGCAATTGAGTTTAAACTGGCCATTTTTGTAGTGACATAGCAGGAAGCAATTCAATACATCAACAATAGTAGCAGCGCTCAAGCAGCATGAAATAAAGTAAGATCACTAGTAACATAAAAAAAATTGCCAACATAATCACTGGTACCATGTTTACTTGTTGATTGCTGAAACTGAGGACAAGTGTGAATGAGAGAGGTAAGGTACCTCCGTTGACGAGGGTGCATCATCGTTGTTGTTGTAGTTAACATTGCAGATGTGCAATGGTCTTTACAAAAGAGAAATCATTGGCTTCAACAGACTGTGTAGAATGAGGGATTAAAAAGAGTATTTAAATGCTAATGTCAAAATATGTAACAAATTGAGTTGAATCAGGCCATTTTTGTAATGCCATAGCAGAAAGCAATAATACATCAGCAATAGTAGCAACAGCCATGAAAGAAAAATTTCTTGTACTTTGTTCTTAAAACAAATTTAATTCATTCATTTTGCCATTCTAAACGTCCATAAAAAGAATGCTCTCAGAGGCAGATTCAGTCAATCTGCCCTCCTCCATTTTTCCTGCATTTGTGCAATCAAATGAGTTTGCTCAGAAGTTTTCTCCTCAGGCCGCAGTTGAACAGAAAAGGAAACACCAATTACACAAACAACAATGCGAAGGAAAAATCAAATTGGAGAGGAATGTTAAAGCCATCATGTATAAAAGTCAAAGTCAAAATCCATTATGAAATGATAGGAGTAATTTCAAATTAATTATGATTGTAAAATAAAATAAAATTCGCAAAATTACAAATAATTCATAGCTGGCATCAAATTAATAGTCCATGCCAGTGATTATTTAAAAATCTGATCCACCATGTATCCACTACACTATACGCTTGATTGTTGATTATTATTGTTGTAGCTGAGCATCAATTATTTACTAAGGGGAGCTTGAGAACTGAGAACTGACAATCAATTGATAAAATCAGGTAAGAGTAATGAGAGATTTATAAAACCATGAAGTAGCAATGTAGTCTTACCTTTTTCTTGATGTCAGAGCTTTTGGGTTGTATTGGCATGAGGGTGGCAATGGCAGGATGACAACGCCCTTCGTCTATTGTCATGGACATGGTATCATAAAATTGTAGTGGTGAAAATGATGCCATACCTTAAAAACATCAAATGGGACCAAAACTGTGAAAGTATTTTGGATCATCATGTTCTTGAGAGATGTCTAATTATAATTACTAATCACAGCTAAATTAATAGCTATAGCTTATGTGCCTGTCGAAAAGAATTCTTGGCTTTTAACCCTGACTTCATTTGTCATTCTATCAACCAAGACATGGTCCTATGCACGATGTTCATATCAAATATGTTGGGAATGAAAGTAATTCAAGAGGGTGGCAGTCTAGTTGGTATCAAGTTGGTATTGACTTCAAAAGCACTCTTGTCAAAATATGCATCAAGTTGAGTTGAAATAGACCATTTTTTATTCATGACTATCAATGAATGTATGTTGTGGTATAGCGGAAAGCAAGTTGATAAATCAACAAAAATTACAATACCAAACAAAGCAATAATCATCCTAGTTCATTCTCAAAAGAAAGTTCAACCATACACGTCCTCCTTCTAAACTCCCACGAAAATAGAATATGTCTCTGTGGCAGATTCAGTCAAACCGCTATCCTCTGTTTTCCTGGATTTGCGCCCATAATTTTATTGTCTTCACCCATTCTTGGCCCCATCATTGTTTATGCTGCCTTTGCTCTGCAGCTTCAACACAGTGAAGTTCCACAGTTATATCTTCCGCAAATAGCTTGAAGGTGGTGGTGTAAGACAAAAATTTGCTGAAGCATATGTATAAGGTTGGTCATGAGTATGTAAATTATTTTGAACAGTTTATGTACTTATTCATGCAAAGTTCTTACACATGGATGCATTGCTAGGTTTGATATAAGGAACCTGGGCTTGTATCTTGCTCGTGCATAACAGCATGAAAGTCTTAGAGTAGAGGAAAGAGAAACGTAAAATTGGCGCATCACTGGGACTTTTCTCTTAGTACATTTGGACTGGGCTGCCTAGGGATGGACCATTTGTGAAACTCTACAAGAGTGTCATCTTGCCAGAAACATATCATTTCGAAGGGAAGGCAGACAAAATGTATGATAGAAATAGTCACTAATGTCAGTGTCAAACTATTCAAGGTTAAGCAAATATGAAAGGTTTCATTGAAACGTTATCAATTATTTTTTACTTCATTAAACTTACCAACCATATTAAAAGTATCTCTTCCAGCTCCCTTCCTCTGATGCCATTCACCTAACAATAATACCTAGGTAGTATATTATGTTCTACAGTATGGTAATACAATACCAGTAAAGAAGAGGGGGAATTGAAATGACACAGTATAGTTGTCTCTTCCACCTTTTCATTGCACAGACAAACTTGTTACACGTGGAAGTATTATCAGTGTAACAAAAGCACCGTACCATTTACCCCTATTTTACTCTAATAGAACATCATGTGTGCCCAGAGTATGTAAGAGGTATCCTATCCTATTGCCTTCTACCAAACAATCATGTAGAAAGCACGTCAAATGATAATGGAACTTATTTGAATGCCCAAGTAAGAGATGGTTCCCTTTCAAACAATTTTTGTACACTAGATATAATGCAATCTGAAACTCAAGTAAGGGTATCATCTTACAGGAGACTTAGTATTATGTCCTACAAAGACAGACACCTGTGAATACCTGTTAGGCTATAAAATTATTTTGATATGTCCTTCAATCTGGATGTATGTAAGAGAACAACATGGTGAATGATCCAATGATCTGATGGTTCCAGAGAGTATGTTCCAAAGGGCTGAGTTGATAGTTCCAATTGTGCAGAGTAGGGATAGCAATTTTTGGAATTATTGCAGCATAATGACTTTTATTGCTTTGGGTGGTCCTTTTTTGAGGATGAGTTGGAATTTGGAATTGTTGCAGCATAGTGAGAGGCAGTGTTTGGGTGGTCCTTTTTGAAGATGGTTTGGACAAGGCATGTCATATTTCTTTCAATAATGTTTTTGAAGAAGGTGAAATCTGAAGAATTTGGTTTTAGGTTCTGAGGTCCTATTTGCTCAATTTGGGATTCAATGTGAAATATTTTGGATCATCATGTTCTCAACCCCTTGTCTCTGTGTGAATGTGTGAGTGGTGTCTAATTCTAATTGATCACGGCTGAATAAATAGCTATAGCTTATGCGCATGTCACAAAGAATTATTGACTTTTAACCCTGACTTCCTTTGTCAATCAACCAAGACATGGTCTTATCCAAAATGTTAAAATCAAATATGTCGGGATGAAAAGTCAACATCAATTATTTTTACGTCAATATGCTTACCAACCATATTAAAATTATCTTTCAAGTCCCCTTTCCTCTCATGTCTTTCCTCTAACAAAAATACCTAGTATATTATGTTCTACAGTGTGGTAATACAATACCAGTAAAGAAGAGGGGGAATTGTGGCTCAGTATGGTTGTCTGTTCCACTTTTTCATTGCACATGCAAACTTGTTACGCGTTAAAGTATTATCAAGTGTAATAAAAGCAAAGTACCTTTTGCTCTTACCTTACTCTAAAAAAACATCATGCATGCCTAAGAGTATGTAAGATGTATCCTATTGCCTTCTACAGAACAATTATGTAAAAAAGCATGTCAAATGATACTGGGACGTATTTGAATGCCCAAGTAAGAGATGGTTCCCTTTCAACCAAGTTTAGTACAATAGTAAGACCACTAGAGAAGATGATTATTTTTCGTGTTTATGACAACTTTCAATAGACTTTATTTTATGTAAGATCTTATTCAGACAGTCATATTTAACAAAAGCACATGTCACAATAGTCACAAGCAGGACAGGGCACCGTCTCAAGTTGAAGCCGCATAGGTTTTCAAATGCATGAAAGTCTGTAGGGGAAAGTCATAATGACAGCCACCAAGCAACCATGATCAGAGTTTGCATTCAGAAAAAGGAATCATACAACCGGTGTGAAAAAAAGGGATGAAGAGAGGTGGTATGATAGGTGAGTGTGTGTATTATTTTGAGCATGGTGAGAATCACATAACAAGAAAACCACTTACTCAACAATAATTTCGGCCGGAAAATCGTGGTTTTTGTAGGCATGGGATGTGAGGATTGTCGAGGTCCAAAATTTATGAGCACTTCCGATGACCAAAAATTCAAGATACAAAGTCAACTATTGTACTTGTATTGATATTGTAGCTGCCCCTGATCGTACACATTTAAAATTGAGAACAGCAAAACTGCCCCTTTGTGACTCTTGTGAATAAATTTAGTCATTTTTTATTAAAGAAAGATTGAAGAAGACCGGAACGTTCCCTTTAAAATATCTAAATTACAGTAACTATATGTCGTCACAAATTTACGTGTTGGCCTGTACGTCTATTTCAAGTTGTCATAAACACAAAAAATAATCTTCTCGCGTGGTCTGGCATACACAATACCATGGTCATCTGCACTCGTGTTCTTACAATTTTTGTACCGAGTCATCACAGGGGGAGTGTCTATGTCACATCAGGATGAACCACTCGTTTCACTCGTGGTTCACCGCAATGTGACAGACACTCCACCTTGATGGCTATAAAAAATAGTAAGAAAACTCGTGCAGATGACAACCGAGGTATTATTTATAGATGTAATGCAATCTGTAACTCTAGTAAGGGTATCATCTCTCAGGAGACATAGTATCATTTCCTACAAAGATAGACACCAGCCATGATGCATATTTATAGATAAATTGAGAATCGATTAATGGGGTCTATAAAACAATAATTGGCAAATACATGATACAAATTCGTGCATATTATACTCTAGAGGGGAGGCTCTGCGGCTTCGCGTGTGAGGTCGAAGCGGAATTCGGGTTGGTTTGGTTTGTTGGTCTTGGCGGAGGAAAGTTCTCCGATGATTTGGGTCAGATTGATTGGCCAGGTCGGTTCGGTGGATGCGCATCCATGATCGTCGGCCAGTGGGCCACTGTCATTGGGCTGCGTCTGGTCGTCATTGGTTTTGGCGGCGCTGTGTCTGCACAGGCCAAATTCTGGGGGTGGGGCCGATGTACCGTCATTGGGGCAGTTGATTCGGTGTTCGAAACATCGCGTCCCGTCTGCTAGTCTGTTTCTCTCGGGCTCCGGATGGTGTGTGATGTTGGGAAAGGGGGACTTACTTAGGAGTTCGTCTGTGCGATTTTACTTGGTCTGGGGTATGGTGAAATGTCTCTTCTTCTTCTCGGGGCTACTGCAGTCGTGGTCTCTCCCTCCCCTGGTCTCTTGCCTGACGGTCAGCCTCTCTGTGTTCCTTTTGCGCTCATACGGGACGAGCGTAGTGTACTCGCGCTGGGCGAGATTTGCGCACTCGTTGAGAACGAGATTTCTTTGGGACGGTCTGGCGACTGGTGCCCCTGGGTGTTGGCGAGAGTTGTGGACTGCTCGGCTCCATTGGTTGGAGTTGGTGTGTCCGGTTGTTTCCTGGGGTGGGGTGGCTTCCTTTCGGGTCGGGCACCGCTAGGCCCCGACCCGAGGAGTCAATCCCTGCATTTGGCGATGTATTTTTTCATTGCCTGTACTTTCTCACTTGGAACTTCTTCTGCTTTGACATGACTGATCCCATGTTCGCAGTCCTTAAAGCAGTCCCCTTTCACATGCCAACGGACGCACATCTTGGTCTTCCCGGAATGACCGTCCCAGGATGGCTTTAGCTTGGGGTGCTTGCCGACGAAGTCCTTTTTCCAGTCTTCGTCGTCTTTCATCCTGAGGTCCGGGTGTTGCGATTCGTTTGAGACATGCTGTTTTCCGTCTTCCTTCGGATTTGGTTTGCGCTTTTTCCTTTCTCCTTCTTCGAGGGCTGGAGAATCCTTCGCATTGTCGATCATTTTTGTATTGGGAGGGAGGTCCATGTTGAAGCCACCGAATCTGACTCCCTGGATCAGGTCGCTGACGATAAGGATTCTGTCGTCAACGTCATCCCTCCGTTTGGCTAATTTGCAGGATTGGAGGAACTCCTGGAATCTGACGTCGACGGCATACAAGAATCTTGTGGCGAAGGTCTTGTCTCGATTCGCCGCTTTCTTGAACTTAATTTTGTGTTCTGCCACCTCCTCGATTATGTTCTTGACCGCAGTTGTGGCCAAGCTATCGTTCCCAAAGAAGATGCAGTAAGCTCCCCAGAAGTATTCCAGTTGTGTGAGTAGAGAGTTGTAGTCAGTCGGGGCGCGGATGGATTGTCTCGTTGATGACTTGATTTCATCCAGCGAGCGCCCTTTTCCTTCTTCTTTAGCTAGGTGGATCACTAGTCCTCTGCGATTGTCGTTGTTGTCGGTGGACGGGTCCCTTTTGCAAAAACTGAAAGCCAAGAGGTTGCACGGGGACCCCATTGCTGGATAGGTGAGTTTTCCCCCGAAGAGGGCTTGGACTAAGGGGTAGGAGATGTAAACGTCTCCCATGTCCAGGTTCTTGAACTGGAGTTTGAGTTCTTCGTCGGCCTGGCCCGCCGATTTGCGGTTGAAAAACGCTTTACAAGAGTCAGGGAGATTGTTGGGTTTGGTCTCGCTGTCTGTGGCGGAGGCGTTCAGGATCATATTTAGTACTGCAGGATGGAGATCCTTGACCTTGTTTTTCTTATTCTCGTTGTTTTCCAGTTTGGCTGCGAATTCCTTCTCCCTGAGTTCCCTTGATAATGCAAACTCCTCGTATTGATTTGCAATGCTGACTGCAATGTTGCGCATGACTTCTTCGGAGATCCCGGCATTGCGCTCGCGTGAGTTTTTGTCCGCCAATGACGGACGCATACACTTGGCGATTCTCTCTGCGCTGAAAGCTCTCCATCTCCCGCCCTCGGGCGAACGGTGTCGTGTACCGGATGCCCCGGATCTTCCCCTTGCCTACCCCCCAAGCCCATAACGCAAAGTCGTTTCCATGCGAGGTGGCACGTTCGTGTTCGTCGAAGGGGGGGGTTCGCGCGTGCTGCCTCTTGGTCGAATTCCTTTGCCGCTGCGAGCCTCAATGGGATCAGTTCGAAGGGGTCGACAGTCTCAGAATCGATGATGAGGTCCCTGAGCCAGGGGGCGACGATGAAGAAAAGTGTACCTCAAAAGGTTACTGCCCCGGAGGCGTCCTTGTTGCCTAGATCCTCGATAGCTTTGGCGTCCGCACAACCTTCTAGTTCGTCGAGGGTGGGAGTGCATACTTCGATTTTGGCCATTGAGTCTTCGACGTTGTCGATTTCAACGGAGGTGGCGTTGGGGCCAAAGCTGATTAGGCAGACGAACTTGTTGACTTTCCGCATGACGGACCCTCCCAAGGTCCTAGGGCTGTGGAAGACTTGGATTTCGCGGGAGGCGTTGGCTCCAAGGAAGACGATATCATCGTCATTGGTAAGATAATCCAGACGTCGCTGGATCGAAAAATCCGGATCCATAATCTTAGCGAAGCCGGACATGTTCCGGTTGGCACAATCATTAACTTCCCCGAGTGAGGCGAAGTAGTTTTTGAAAGAGTTCTGGAGAAGCATAGTTAGTTTTAAGCTATTGACGAGACGAAGGTCAGCGGGCAATTCTAACGGCGACGGGCCAAAGAATGAGACCTCCAGCGGTACCTCTCCTTTCTCTCCGTCAAAAATTCTAAATTTTCAAACTCGACGAAAGGAGGAGACCGGTCTCCTTCCATCCGGCTCTTCGCTCCAGCCTCCCGGCAATCTCCGAGCTAATTTCGAAGATGCTCCAAAAAATGCCTGACCTCATTCAGCTTTTTCTGGCATGAATTAGGCTGGTTCCCGCAACTCAACATTGCAATGTGACCACGGTTCGACTCAACGCAAACTCAAACACCATTTCTGCGGCGGCGCTACTTTGCTTTTTTGCCTACCTTCAATTCTACAATCCATAAAACCCATACGACTAATCCAAGATCAAATCCAAGATGCCGACGACGGGAATGGCCTCCTCAGGTATTCTCTAGGCAGTTCTAACTGCTGGATGATCCGTAGCAGTCTAAGTGCGAAGTTCCTCGGCCTCTGGATCGAAGCTCACACCGGAGTAAGATTTCTTTGAACGACCAACGAACATCCCTAGACCGTCGCAAAAGAATACAAATCACACGATAGGCAAAAGCATGACATCTTGCCATGTCATTCCATCGTCAAACCCTCGAGAGGATGCACGGTTGATTCGTTTCCTTTCCGCTGACCGATTCGGGGACTCGGCTTCGTCGAATAACCATGGCGGGTCATCTGATATCGCGTCCGAAGTGGTCGAGCTTCAATTTTGGCATACAACAAAAAATCATCATTCAGTTGGTGCTGACACTTCAAAAATAAACCGCGGGCATGACGTTGTCGGTGTGGAACCAATACGGATTATGTTCGTCTCGTCGGGTGCGACATTCCAAAGTGATAGTCAACAAATCCCGCATGCAATTTTCATTCTGCCCGACATTGAAATGATCCAACATCGAGCAGATACCATGAGCATTCAATGTATACAATCCACGAATGACACGTTCAAAGTCCAACTCCCCGGCGGTGGGATCATTGCATTCGTTGCAAAATCGTTATGGGAAACAACTAACGGATATACGTCCGTAATGAACACGGCATTCGTCCATTCTCCAAAGGCACGAGCCAAAATATCTCCTTACTCTACCAAAGAACGGACATCGTGCAATGATATGAGAGTCGAAAAACGAAGGGATTTATCCACCAAAATACGAGATTCGTTGACGCCAAGTAGGCATAAAAGAGACGCGATAATAAGCAGCAAAAAGTGTGATTCTGACTCGAGGACACCTCTTTCGCCAAAGCAAACTGGGGACATAGCTGATTTAGTTCCCAATGACACTTTACAATTAAACACGAATGAAGAAGTATCAATTGTATTAGAGAACGAGACCTCACCGATGGCAGAAATAGCCAAAGTGTCACCCTCTAATTTATCGTCTCTAGAAGCAAATTTCATATCCGAATCTCCACACTACATTCCCAACTCAAACAATCTACAAACAATGCACATAAATTCCAGAGAAGGAATCGACTTCGAAACGGATTTCTTTGTAGGCAAAGCCATGTTACTGGTACGCCCACCACCAACCAACGACTTTCACACCAACACGGACGCCACCTACACTCCCGAAATATTTACTCGAAAAAAGCGCACGATCCAAGTCCAATTCCAAGGAAAATTCAAACGCCTCAATCCCCATGGCATACTCTACTGCGGAGGAGAAATCACCGAACCAATGAAATTAGGGATAGTCACCCGTGGCTTATGCAACATGTTACTCAAAATGCTATCGAAATTCAACTCCGGTTTGCATTACTCCTTCGGGTCCGACGATGCGAACGCCGAGTATCCTCACATTGTCTTTCCCGCATGGACCTTCTTCGATCGTATTGTCGTATCGAAACCGGGCGAGGAAATCCCCCGTTTGGGCGAGGAGTTTGTCGAATCAGAGACATCGCAAAGGGAACGTCGGAATGCCACCCTTGAGGATTGTTGTGGTGTGTGGAATACGACGGATACATTTTCAATGTCGTTTCATAACATGTATTTGGATTTGGGGACGTGGCAGCTTGTGAATTTGCCGATTGCGAGGGATATGGATTTGGGTATGTTTTGGGGTGAGGGAATGTTGAGGTTAATTATGTATGAGGTGGGATTGGGGGATGTTCAGAAGGGCAGACATACCACCGAGAGTTTAGTGTATTATTTGGGTGTGCAGGTGCGTGTGGGTGTTTGGTTATGATGTGTGGTGAACTGTTTAGAAACTGCTCTTACTCCTCTATTTCTGGTTCTTACAGATCAATTATTCTGGAGGAGATAGCAAGGGAGACGACGAAAATAGTGGCGTCGTAGTCACCGAAGCAAAAGCAGGCATTATTGCTAGTGCCATCCCTTGGAAGAAGACTCGCCCATCAATGAGGAGAATTACATCCTACAGTGAAATATGCGTGCAAAACAGCTTTGCGGAGGACGGGAGTAACATTGTGACGCAATCCCCGACCAACGATAGTGCTGACGAAGTCGTTGAAGGCCAGGACAATGGAGTGGAAGATGAAGATATTTCGGATTGTGAGACGGTGTATTTTGATGCGGAGCAAGACTTACGCACAGACCGCCAATCCTATCTTGAATTGGAAACCTTGCGTCATGACGAATTTGTTAATGTTGATAATCTTTGTCCAGGTTGGGTATATCATTGGCGGGGCAAAAGCAAGTCCAATCCCAATCAATATGCTGTTTACTTTGCAGTCGCTATAACCTCTTCCTCCAAGACGAGAACTCCAGGAGGCGAGAATACAAGAAACAAAAGCGACCGTATTATATTCAGGGATCTCGGGACCGTCTCTGGAGAAATCAAAAGACGAGATCGAAACAAAGATATGTACATCTCTCCCCGGGCATCAAGTTTGGAAAAGAAGCGTCGCATCTTAGGAAGCATGATATTGAAAGATGGCACTGTAAGGTCCCGGTTGTTGGGTTCAACACATTGCGATAAAACATTCTTGAAGAGAAGTCCAGATACATTCATGCACCAAACTGTACGGGCGGCGTCCATTGCATGGGAATGCATTGCTCGTGCCAGAAGTGAGCGGCATTGGGTCGAAGAGCTTGTGGTGTTAACGGGCACCCACATTTCCTTCTACTCGCCCGGGGCTCGTTATCCATTGTATCGAATTACCAACGAGAGTGTTACAAATGTCGCTGTCCTGGATCCAAAACAATCTCCTCATTTTCCCGGCTTTTGCTTCATGTCAATCGAGCTTCTCGGTAGGACGACCTATTTGATGTTTTTGGATGCTAATAGACGTGATCATTTCATTCATTCGGTAATCAATGTCCTGTCATCCTGTCGAACCAAAGACGAAGCTTCAAATGATGTTGGTTTGATTCTCAGAGATGACCCGGCCGAGGAGTTTTTACACAAAAGTTCGAAGTGGAAGTGTAGACAAAGGCGGATAATGAATTGCCAGCGTCTAGCATTTCGAGCCAAAGCGGGCTCGAGTCGTCACCCTTGCGATATGATCAATGATACGTTAAGATTGGCGTTAGGTTTGAAAGACAGGATGACTTGTGATAGCATGCTATCTTTCTTGCATGCAGCAGCTGATTTGAAAAGTATCAGCGTCCGACACTTAACCGACAGCGAGAAAATAGTGAGTTTCGAGCCTGTTACAAGGCATATTTAGCCTGAAATTTTTAGTATGTCCTTTTGACCGTTTTGCGCCCTTCCTCTTAATGCGACGAATGATCTACAAGCAGGCATTTTTTATCAACCTTTATCACGTGATGATACTGCATGCTTTCTACATTCTTGGACCCCCGTCGACCTCGGTTGTCCGATGGGCAAATTATTTCAATTTGGCCTCATACCAATGCTGCGATGATGTTTTCTCAATCGTTGAACTTGAGCACTGTATAATCAGAAACTCGCCACCCTCTCATATCTCGAAGTTTACGCTCCCTAAGTCAAAGTATCCTTTTTCTTTGAATCAATCAGATTTCCGGCTGAATTTTGCCCTTAATTGCGGGTCATACAGCAACCCTGCATGTATTCTATTGTATAACTCTGAAAAGCTCGATGAACAGCTGAACATGGCAACGAAGATCTACTTGGAATCGTCCGTTAAAATCTCTGAGGATGACAAGCGATGTCAGGTGCTGTTGCCCCGGGTTGTGAATTGGTTTAGTGATGACTTTGGAGACATCCTTGGAACTCTGAAACCGTACTTCAGAGATGGTGAACAAGAGATACTTGCCAAATATGATTGGAATGTGAAAATCAAATTCCATCAATACAGCTTTAGATGTCGCCAGTTGATCCTTTTTGATGTTGAATAAGTACCTGAACAATTAATTGTTAAAACTACCCCCAAAGGGCCTATATCCTACTCTGTAAACTTTCAACAGGACGGCTGGTAATGGTTATCAAAGCATTGTCATTTTCTTGAATAGACAAGAAAATAGTTTAGTTCTTTGCCAGTGTCCATGGCTGAATGACCTGACATGTACACAGTCACTGGATTTTATTATGGAAATTTGTAGCCATAATCTATGGGTCATGAAAAAGGACAGTTGCTACTTTGGCTGAGAAGTACATGAAGCACAATTCAACATCACAACACTACAACAAGTCCACCATATGCAATGCACAGACATGATTCTAGTTTTTCTCATTCTATCATACCAAGCTTCCTCCGTTGGTATATGGTGTCACAATATTTTGAGTAAAACCCATTATTAGGATAGTGTAATCCTAAGTTGAAATTCATGGCCTAAATGAAAACTATTGGCTTCTTCGAATGTTTGGACTGGCTGTATTGCTCTTCTTGCCATGCACCTATCTATCAATTTTTGCTAAAGCTGAATCCTCTCAGAGAATTATTTGATAAGTTTGATCAAAATATCACACACAAAAATCTCTTGGTTCTTACTTCACAAGATGAGTAGATTTTGGATAACGGGTGTAGGCCTAACTCTTGAAAAATCAAGGACTACTCATCAATGAACTCAAAGTGGTAAGCACACTACTGTTGATGTGTATGTGTTCAAAAACAATATCAAATGAAGCACTTATCTAATCGATATCTGATTTTTATGAGATCCTTCATGGTGGTGGTGGTTGCAACAGTCAATGCTATTTCCACTTGATGTTTAGGTTGCTTGCCATAATTCATCACTGAACAATAAATTATGAAGAGAGTGCTAATATGAATTGGGATTGACAGTTTCAAAATCACACAAAAATAAAGGTTGATTGAATCTCAATGAGAACTCACTATGGAGTTGCCCCTGATTCGTCCCAGATCATCAAGGAAATGTGATTGAAGTAAAAGACAGAACATTGTTATCTTTTAGATTTGCATATTGAAGAAGCAGATCTGTCTTGGTAATATTGCCAATTATAGAGCAATTCTTTATTCTAACTATGATGGCATAGTATGTGTCAAGGCATCTTTCATAATGCCTATGCAGTCTCAAAAGCACAATTGCCCAATTATAATCTTGATGTAAAATATATTCTCTTGATTAATAGGGAAAATTTTGATTGACATTGAAATCATCTTCCATGGAGATGATCTATAATTTTGTGGACCAGTTTAGAACATGAAGCACATTAAGTTTTAACACAAGACTTAAGATATGTGTTACAGTTGATTTGATGCACTGTGTTTCACTTCAAAATGGACTGGTTAAATGAATATTCTTGGAAATTTTTTCAACCTTGTGTTTTTTTTTTCAGAGTCCCCTTTAATTGATATTTCTGCTAAAAAAATCCAAGTCCCACCCCCTCCATCAAAACATTCACAGCACAGCAGCTACATGAACAAGCCCTGATTGTTGCCAATTGAGCTCATCTCCCCATCAATTTCTTCTTTCAATGAGTCCTTCTCATACAATGAATGAATTCCTTATTAGCCATAAGTTCAATGCAGAATTGCTGAGGCAGGGGTGAGGTATATTCCTTTAGGGTTGTGCCATGTGAATCAATAATAGTATATAATATTTCTTTGTTCTTGTCTTTGTCAAGAGTCAAGTAAATTTAATAAGAGAAACAGATGTGAATTTTAAAGCTCATTTGGCATGAAATTGGGCCTTTTTGGTTGAATTGCTTCAAAACAATGCCGCAAGGATTACTTGGCTTCCCTCTGAGAACCTTTTGTTGTGTAATAAGCGAATCAGTAACCAGTGGTCTAATATTTATCATGCTGTTGAGCTTCTGCTCTCTTTCAATAGGAGTTATTTCAGGGACAACAAACCCAAGAACTTGTGTCATATGATATATTCTACCTCCATTACTGTCAACATTAAGTGTGATTCCTCTGCAGGTTTGTTGGTTAAACATGGATGACAACTGTTGAACATACAACTAGTTAACAGCTGTGATAAAAGCGTTGTTAGCAATTTATGAGCTAACTAGTATGATAATATTGCTGCACGCACACAGAACGGAGCAGCTGTTATTGGTTGGATGTGCGGCAGTCCCATATGCTGTCTGGTAAGTGGGATTCTCGGTAAAGGAGACGTCCGCATGTATCCGTTGGGTAGAGTTCCAACACACCCTCTCAGAGAGCTAGGGGCTGCTGCTCGAGGCAGGAACCGAGGGGAGTCTTTGGTATGGAGGTACCACGGACGGACTGAAATGTGATGCCGGGCGTCAAAGTGTTTAGTGAAGTAATCGGCAAGATTTTCCTGGCCGGGGTGCCAGCGAACCTGGAAATTACGGCGGGTGACCTGGTCGGCGATCCAGAAAAATCGCATTTCCATGGAGCGGGATCTTTGTTTCTTGACGGTATTATTGGCAATGCCAGTGGCTGTCTCATTGTCACAATGCGTAGGCGTTGGTGGTTGCGGATGGCCAAGTTCTTGGAGTACGAGGCGCAAAATTGTGCCCTCTTTGCAGTTGAGAAAGAGTGCCCCCAATTCTGCTTCTGCGGCAGAGGCGACAACAAATTTTAAAATGCCACAGAAGACGTAGATGGCCCCATTAAGCGTGATGGGTTTGTCGTCAACGGGGACACTGCCGAGGAAAAAATGACCTGCAATCCTACTGCGGGCTTTGGTTTCGGAAAGGTATGATGCATCGGAGTGAATGTTCAGTATCATGTCGGATGCCGTGAAGCGGACGATGGCATTGGGATGAGATGCACAATAGTCGAGAAGCTGTTGACAACGTTGATGGGTGAGTTGTGTTGGATGTGCCTGTTCGCTGGCTATGGCACTTAGGCTGAGCAGAATGGTGTTGTCGACGGCTCGCGTAGTAAAGGAGCGCCCCTACAATTTGTTGGATCCGTTTCTGGCCAGCGCTATCAAGTGGTCCAGATGCATCTTTTGGTAAGGGGTCTTGGGCTGCCGCCCCATATTTCTTTGGAAATGGCTTGTATGGAACGTTCTGTGGTGAGGAAGGGATGGGATGTTGGAAACGCTGAAGGACGTTGTCGATGTATCGAGGCATGGAGATGTCCAAAGTGCGAAGGTTGTAATCCCAATCGAGTTGGATGCCACAGTAGAGTTTTCCATCCCAGTCGATGGACATCGTGTAGTTTTCTTTTAACACGTTGATGAGGTGTTCGGCGTGCTCTTGGCCCACATATTTTACCCCAAAGTCGTCTACAACGAGGGTGAATGATATAGGTCTTGTAACATGGCGCCATAGGCCTGGTGTGTGCGCCACTTCGTAGTATCCGTGTGGTGCAAGGCGTTTTCGGAGTAACTTGTTGGCCAATGTGCCTGCCTGTGGCAAGCCGTAGATAGCACCTCGTAACTCTAAATATACGAACCCGTGGATGGCGTGTTTGTCAAGGTTGTATTGGGCCCTGATATGGTCGGGAAACAATGCGAGTGGCATCTTCATGTATTCTGGGCGGTCCAGCATTGCCGTGAGGTAGAAACTCTTGAGGTCAAGGCCCATGAACTG
>JABMIG010000005.1:37319-147760 GCA_013187285.1 Cyclotella cryptica
TCTTGACCTGTGAGTGGGTCATGACAAACATTGTGTTCGTTCCTTTCTCACCTGTTTTCTTGTCCCCTTGTGCAAGATTTCCAAATTCCTTTCCAAATGCGGTGGTCCAGACATCACGTAGGAGTGGGCAAGCAATGAGTTTTTTGTAGGAAGTGATTGTTTCCCCGGTGGTAGGGTGTACAACGCCAGCACACATGTGCTCGATGTCTGCATCCAATTTGGTTGCTAAGTCGGAGGGACTGGAGGTGAGGAAGGCGCTCGGTTGCCATGCTCTGTTGCTGTCGTTGTGGGACGGTGTTCGTGATAGAATCAACAGCTTGGAAGGCAATGATGTTTGGTGAGTGCAGCGGGATGCGTTCTGATGACGGGACAGTGTTTACTGGCAGAATGGGTGTCTCGTCTGATGCGAGTCGTAGTGAGCGGCGTGGTGTACCTTTATTGGCTGGATTAACGATGGGAGGAAGGCTGTGTGGAACGTTGTTGCGCGTGGTGCGGTGGTGCGTTCTAGGTGCCGTGCGTAGCTCCCGTGGGTCCGTGGGGTTGGTACTTGTGGTGACAGTAGGATGTTCAACCACCCTCTGAAGTGGCCCTTCATTGGTTGGGTGTGTAGTTGTGTCACCCTCTGAAGCCACCCTCTGTTGTGGCGGAGAGTTTATGATCTCCAGTGCTTTTGCTATCTTTTCAAGAATTTACGCTTGGTAGGTTTGTCCAGAGTCTGTAGGGACTCAAACAGTTCTCGGTGGACTTCTTGAGTGTGTTGTGCTGGTGTGAAGGTGGGAAGGATACAATGTTGAGGGAATAAGTCATACGACCCGGAAACGCGGTAAGCTTTAGTGCTCGGGACATAAAATTTCATGTTGCGATAGTGGTCGAAGGCCGGTCCACAGTACCAGGCGTCTAAGCCACGGGTGCCCCATGATGTTCTTGTGGTAGGGGATTCGTAGATGACTGCCTTCGTGCCTGGTGGGGCTAGTGGGTAGGCGTTCCAGTTATATCGGTGGCCGTGTAATTGGTGGTAGGCGGATTTGGAGGGGTCGATGCGCGGAGGTACGGAGGAGATTTAGTGTTATGATGGCCTGCTCTGTCATGGTGTCCCATAGTTGGAGCGGCCAGTTGCTGTCGGTGGAACACAATCCACTGATGAAGTGGTTCTTGAAAGTTTGGATGGCACGCTCCGCTCGCGTTGACTCGGTGGTTGTGTGGTTCGACGAATTGCCATTTGCAGTCTTCGGTGTTTAAGTATGACTTGATGGGGGTTGTTGCTTGATTGTCGGTGACGTTGAACGTTGGCTTGTACCCCTTGGTCTTGAGGTCTTGGAAGACGTGTTCGAATGCCGTCATGATTGATTCGTCACGAAGATTGCGCAGGGGGACGGCGTAGATGTAGTTTGGGTCGTAGGCGTATGCTACGAGGTAGTATTGGTTGCCCTCTAGTGTGACGGCTGGTAGGGCGCCAGTTGCATCGGTGTACATGGTGCCTTGATGTTTATCTGCAAGGGCAGCAAAACAGAAAACATTGCAGGTGGTGTCAGTGATGTCAGGTGGGATGACATGTGGACACGGCATGGTGACAATCGGTGGTTCGTCATTGGGGATATCAGTTGGAATGGCTACTGGTGTGGTGAGGGTTTCATGTAAGGGTGACCTGGTGCTTGAATGCCGGTGCGGGGCCGCTTCATATGGCCCTTGGAAGTCGCGGGGCTTGGGGCTAAGTACTTACGTACCAGGTCTCTCTTCATGAGGGGGAATCCTTGGAGTTGGTTGTTGTTGATGGCCTTGAGGAGTGTTGCTATTGGTGGGCTGAAGAATGCCTGGTGCATATACTTGAGTTGTTGTTGTTTGGACGGTAGAGTGTACACGTTTAAGGCTGTATGACAAGCAGCAATGTGTGGCATGAGGTGAGCTTGGCTTGGAGTGTTGGCCAGGGTGCGGCGGTTGGTGTGGGTGTATAGGGACTTTCCACAGTCCAGTCGTCTCGTCCCTTGTACCAGTGAGTACCAGGGCTCCTTGGTAGTAAATCTTGCAAGATTGTTGGTCTAATGTGACCTGGCATCCGGCGTCGCAGAATTTCCTCGTGGAGATGAGAGAAGAATGGGATAATCCTGGTACAATATGTGCCTCAGTAATGGAGTGGGGCAACCATGGAAGATCAAGGTTGCATGTGTGTGTGGAGACGATGTTCTTTCCGTTGGGAAGGCGAATGGTGAGAGGTTTGAGTGCTGGGCGTTTGTTGACAACATGGGCCGTACTGACGAGGAAATGTGCAGTGGCCCCTGAGTCAAAGATGGCGTAATGTTGGTGCCGCGTGGTGATGAGTTGTGTGGCTGGATCTTGTGTGGCTTGGGGACATTTGTTGCTAGGTGCCCGCGTGGGTTGACAAGTGGAAGGAGTAGTCGCGGTGGCAGTAGGGTGGATAGTCGCCTGATGGTATGATACGTTGGAGGCAACAACTGTTGCCTCATCCTCATCATCTGTGTCTTCACATTGAAGGGCAGCATAATAGTTAGTATAATTAGTAGTGGGGGTCGACGAAGAAATAAATTCACAGTTATTTGTTATTCTTTTTTGAGTGTAGTTTACACTTTTCGTCGCCCCTCCCCGTCAAGTTTGGTGTGGGCCTGGATTCACAGGCAATGTAGTTTTGTGCGCGCCCGCCACGCCACCTTATGGCCGGCATCCTTATATGCCTGCGCATTTTCCCGAGTGCAGCCGTCCTGGTGGCCCTGCTTTTTGTTGCGGCATGTGGCGCTGGTGTGCCAGCCCTCAACATCGAACCCACAGGAGAAGCACATATTCCAGTTGTTGTAGTATTTAACTGGATTGGGTGGTGTGCTGGGAGGTTGAAAGGCGGGAGGCGGGACGCCAAGTGTCGACGATGGAATGTTGAACGTGGTGGCAGGGGTTGTTGGGGTATAGTATTGTTGTGTTTGGCCGCGACGGTTGCGAGTGTTGCGTCCCTTCCCGCCCCGACTCCGAGCACCGCGCCCTCCCTGTTGGTATTGTTGGTATGGCATCGCCGGAGTTGGCGTGAATTGTTGTTGTCCGGGAGGAAGGGCAGGTACGTATTGTGGTATGGGTGGTACGAATGCCGGAGGTGTTGCCCTGGCGAAGTTTGCGAAGGATTGCTGGGTGGATTGGAGTTCTGCACGGAGGGATGCAGTTTCTGCTCGAGCTGCCTGCAGGATGTCCTGCATGCTCTGGTAGTTGGCGTTATTCGCCATGTGGAAGTTGACGATGGATTCTTGAATGGATGCGATAGAGTCGCCGCCGTTGGCTGTGGCGGAGTTCACATAGCCATGGGTGCCTGCTGTGCCTTGGCCAGAGGCAAGACGGAGCTCGTAGGCCTCTTCGAAGTGGAGCTTGAGTTGCTGCCACGTCTTGTTCTCCTCGGCAAAACCACTCCATTCGAGGAGGGCAGTCTCGTAGAGGCCCGTAAGTTGGATGGCGACGATGGCCTTGTCGATTATCTGCTCCATCGTAAACTGCGGTTTACAAATGAGAGCGAAGATGAAGCAGTCTTCGGTGCGGTCGAAGAGGGCTTCGATGGGGTCGTTGGGATCCCAAGGAGCGCCGAGGAGGACGTTGTTTCTTCGTTTCGGCTGGAGTGCTTGTGCCGCACTTCGCTCAAGATTCGAGAGGATGTCGCGAGGGTTATCGCGGACGGTGTATACCTTCTGGCCCATCTGGTTGCCGATGGGCTTTCGAAAGGCATTTGGGATGGCCTCGTTGAGGGCGTCGTTGATGGCGCGACGAACGTTTTCTTGGGAATCGAAGACGACGCGATTTGGCGTCGTAGATGGTCTTGACGTTTCGTTGCTCGACGGACGTGTTTGCGGCGGCGGGATGGTTCCCGGGGTCAGGCCACTCGGTCCATGGTATCGCAGAGCGCAGAGCGTAAATTTGCTCTGGCATGACCATGCCGGCGAATCCGTGTTCCGGTGCTTGTGTGCATGGGATTTTTTCGAGGCGTTGTTCCAGGAGTGTGGAGAGCGCTCGAATGTTGACGGCATTGGGTCGGGGTGCGAGACTAGGCAATATGCCGACGGCTTTTTGGGCCTCTTCGTAGGTGATGAGGGCATGTGCCATGGCGATGCAATGGGACCTGCGTGGTGCTGGTAGGTATTGCTAACAACTGTTGAACATACAACTAGTTAACAGCTGTGATAAAAGCGTTGTTAGCAATTTATGAGCTAACTAGTATGATAATATTGCTGCACGCACACAGAACGGAGCAGCTGTTATTGGTTGGATGTGCGGCAGTCCCATATGCTGTCTGGTAAGTGGGATTCTCGGTAAAGGAGACGTCCGCATGTATCCGTTGGGTAGAGTTCCAACAACAACATCCATTTCATCCATTATGGATGGGGTGGAGGGTGTGGAAATAGCAACATCAAAGGTTGAAAGTATCGAGAGATTCATGACTGAACAAGCTTCTAATTCTCAAAGTATAAAAATGTGAACTGAGGCTTTAGATGTGTTGCTTAATGCTTTTTGAATTGGGAAACAGCAGCTCATGTTCATTAACACGAAAAGGCAAAGTATTGTCAGTGATGTAAGCAATGTTTTGTCAAACAATGGTGCATCTTCATGTGCCAGAATGGACAAACACATTCATGATACGAGCACTTCATTATCTTTGCACAATATCAAAAATAATTATAAGACAAAAACTAGATTGGAGTTCAGCCTCCAAATCTGGAACTTAGAGTTTTCTACCACACGAGTTATGATTTATATGATGAATGGACATTGGCACATAGGTGCCATGTGACAATCGTTGTAAATTGAATCTAATCAAAATATTTTCGGTGATGAAGCAAAATGATTCAAATTGGCTCAATCGAAATATGGGAAAGTGAAATGGTCAAAAACACAGAACCTCACAGAATTCCAATATGTGCATCTCACCAGAGAACTACTTACCAGCAAATGGGTTTCAGGCTGGTCTGTACTAACCTTTTGAAGTGAATCTAATCTCAACTAGCTCATTGTTGCAGTGTTCTCCACAGGGTCAATATTCTCTGCTTATTTCTAGAACGGCCTTGTATTTGCATATACATGGCACGTGGGTCAATGATTGTGTTGGGATTTTTGTTGATGACACTGATGTTGATGTTATAAAATCCCTCATATCCATTGCAACCTGTGGTATAATTTTGAAAATACCATGCCATTGTAATGGTGGATCTAAGCCCACCATTGACCATTGATTGATTGACTGTCATCAATGCCTTGACAGTGTTGACCCAACTTCTGAAGACCCACCAATTATGTCATGAATATAAATGGAGAAGAATGTTATGAGTATTGGAAGGCAAAGCAATTTTGATTTTGCTACTGGTCTCATTTTACACACAACAAGATCTAGCATGGTGGTGAAATTCTGAATTTGTTGCTTCCCTGTCATTGTCAGCACATGATTGCCTGACCACTCCCTCCATCATTCAAAAGATAGTTGCTTATTGTTGAATGAGATTGATTTGATGACTGTGTCATAGAGCACCCATCATTGAAACCATTACTGTCTAGTATGTTTAGAGTTTTTTATGGTTGAATCATATGTAAATATTGATCATCACTATTGTTGGTGAGCCTCAATCAATTTCAGTCCATCCTTTGGTGCATCATCAGAATGTTCGGTGATGTCCTATTGTTTATTACCTCAATTTCTTTGACAAAGGTATTTATTCAAGGAGAGGAGGATTTGAATGCCACAAAGCAAATAATTTTGAGTCAACAAGAGAGCAAGCAAGCAACCTAAGAGTGTGATTCATAGCTTTGTGTATCTAAAAATATTATTGCCGCATAGTGAATTTACCACAATTAATGCAACAATCAGCAGATGGTAGATGAAGAGGAAAGTTGGTGATCAGTGTTAATGTTTCGACAGTTCAATCCAAAAATATTGTCAATGTTATACTTCATCAGCAAGCTTTAATCAATGTTGGTCAATCATGTTATGCATCACTCAACTATCAAAATATTCTTCATCAATGATGCTTAGCAACTAGGGAGAAAATGTATTGACCACAGCAAATAAACCAATCAGTTGACTGTGAATCTTATTATGTGTTTTACCCTTGGTCCTCTTATCATGCAGCTCTAGTTGAGTAAGTCTATCAGACCAAGTGCAATCCACATCATAGCATATAGGGAGTTGCGACAGCCTCATTGTTGTTTGAAGAGCTCATGATGTTTCTATATAATTGCAATTGGGAGTTGGTGATGAAGTTAACAAACAGAGTCTATGAGTCATTGTGAATGCTTGTGGTGCATGCAGCAGTTACCATGATCATATAAATCCGTTTTACAGGGAGGGACCTTTACTCAATCATCCACTGTTCAAGTCATGAGTCATTTTGACAGTGTGAGTAATGAATCCATGAATGAAAGTGGCTAACAATGACTAGACTGAATCAAATGACCTTGACTTGAGATTGGAAATACCTTATTTTCCACTGCAACAGCACCTGAGTTTGGCACCAAAAATTAGTCATCACAGACCTTAAATGATTCTCTATTTGTTTTCATGATTGGTCAAGTTTACATCAAATGGATCTTTCTAGTGATGTGCAACATTCCATAGTTCTGATGCCAAATGATCAATCTGTCATGTGTGCCGAATACCTTTGAACTTTTAAGCAATGAGTGAAAGTGACAATAAAATTCTGGTGGAGTTGGCAAAGGTCTATGTTCTGTGTGATTTTGTGTTGGTGTTTGTTGAATGTATCAAATGAAACTATTCATGGAATTTAAGCACAACAGAAGGTATATCTTAATATTTGGTGACTTTTAACACAGGAAACGTTTCAATTTTCACCCAGATTATGTGGTTATGAAGTCTAGTGTGCTTCTTGTTTGACTTGAGATTGGAGCTGCTTTGTGCTGGTGCTCTGTTTTCCTTGCATTCACCGTTTAAAAATCTATTTACCTGTTATTCCTGGTTGGGGACTAGTTGACCATAGATGATGGTGGCTAAATCTGGCCTAAAACAGATATATTAAATGTGGTCTCATGTAAAAGTGGCCCTACTCTTTGAGGTGTCTCAATAGAAAAACTTTGTACACCAAATTCTTATGCTACTTCATCTCTTCTCATAAATATATGTTGACAAACCCTTTTCGTTGATGTTGGTTGCTCCGTGCAGATGTTTTGAATCCTAACACAAAATTGTCACACTGAAACTTACTCATACATGGATCTGAATACAATTCATAAATATTATCTGTAAGTTCTTGTGCCATGCCTGCAAAGATGACCACATCATTATGTCGTGTGTGCCCAATACTTTTGAAGTTTTAAACAATGAGTGAAAGTGACAATAAAATGCTGTCTCTGTCTGGAGTGGGCTCTGGTCTGTGTTCTGTTGATTTTGTGTTAGGCTTTGTTGAATGCATCAAATGAAACTATTGATGGAGTTTAAGCCCCACAGAAGGTATATCTTAATATTTAGTGATGTTGACACAGGAAAATTCTACATTTGAAGTTTCACCCAGATCATGCAGTTAGTAAGTCTAGCTTGCTTCTTGCTGGACTTGACATTGAAGGTACTTCATGCTAATGCTGTGTTTTCGTCAAGTTACAATTTTCTGTGATAACCAGTACCTCCTTATTTTTTGGAAAAGAACCGCTATTGATGTGTTTTTTTCTGGTTGGGGACTAGTTGACTTTTGAACCATAGATGATGGTGGCTAAAACTGGCCTATTACAGGTGTATTACTATCTCGTGTAAAAGTGGCCCTGCCCTTCAGAGAGTCTCCATAGAAGAAGCTGGCACACCAATTTTTGATGTGCTACTTCATCTCTTCTCATAAAAATATGTTGACTAACCACTTTTTGTTGGCGGCCGTTGCTCTGTTCTGACATGTTGAGTCCTTACAATGAACTATCATGCCAGACATAAGGGATGATTGGATCTGAATACAATTCATAAGATTATCTGTAAGTTCTTGTGCGAAACCTTCAAAATGCCCACTTCAGAGCAAGCTATGAATAAGGGATTACATGACACTAGAAATCGAAAGATATTGCAACTCCTAACCTTTTCCTCTCTGCTCTGAAGTTTTTGCAACTCTTTTACAACTCCAATTGTAACTTTTTTGAACGAAAACTATATTTATGTAGTCCACTTTAGGAGCAAGATGTTGAATTTACACAAGAAATAGTTGCCCCAATTTCAGCGGAATTTGTGTTCTGTGAGCAAATTGTCAGGGTCAAATATAGAGAGCATTTTATCTTGTGCGTTGAGAGATATCAAAATCTTAATGAATTTAGCAAGTCAAGGTATTGTATACAGTTTACTTCAGGGGTATTGTACTCCGTAGAGCTACACGGAAAGTGCAGCAGAAAGCACGAGCGAGCTACCACGTCCAAGTTGTCAATGGAGCTGTGGAGGTGCGTAAGAAAAAACAACTGTGCTACCACATTCATGTCGTCTTTTGGGTGGTAGATTGATTCCAATCAGCACACACTACAAAAGAGGAAAAGATTGATAGATTCTTCACTACACTTGATCATGTTTCATATTACAAATACTTTCTTATCCACGCAACAAGTCAGCCATCCCAAAAGCAATAGGAATGTGGCCGCACAGTGCACTAACCGCACTTGCGCTCATCCGAACAACTCAATAGAATGCTACAACAACACATGCCAAATGGAGTTAAAGAACCACTGCCCCCAAAAGCCTCCAAGGTTGCACCTTAGAAGCACTTCCTGTGCACAATCGAAGGACCACTCTCGTCATACTCCTCCTTACTAATCCACATACTCTGAAACGTCGAAAGACTGGCCAAAATACTTCCCCCAATCCACACAGAGTACTTACGCTCCGGTGGTGCCACAATCTTAACTTTGATAGAAGCAGGAGCAAGTGCCGTAATTTCTTTCGACATACGCTCACTGATTCCAGGAAACATGGTGGTACCCCCCGAAAGAACAATGTTGGCATACAAATCTTTACGAATATCCACATCACATTTCATAATGGTCTGGAAGGTCGAGTCGGCGATTCCATCCATCTCAAGTCCAGTAAGGTTGGGCTGGAAAAGAACCTCGGGACAACGGAAGCGCTCGTTTCCAATGACGATAATGTTTCCATCCGGGAGTTCAAACGATTTCTCCAACGCTGACGACTCGGCTGCCTTCTTCATTTCCTCCTCGAAATCAACGGCGACGAAGCAGAGGGACTCCTTAATGTCACGGACGATTTCTCGCTCGGCCGTAGTAGTGAGGGAGTATCCACGTTCAGTGAGGATTTTCATGAGGTAGTCCGTGAGATCGCGACCAGCAAGATCAAGACGAACGACAGCGTGAGGGAGGGCATACCCCTCGTAAATGGGGACAGTGTGGGTGACTCCATCTCCCGAGTCGAGGACACAACCCGTGGTGCGTCCCGATGCGTAGAGAGAGAGCACGGCTTGAATGTTGACGTACATGGCGGGAACGTTGAAGGTTTCAAACATGATTTGGGTCATGCGCTCGCGGTTGGCCTTGGGGTTTTGGGGGGCCTCGGTGAGGAGGACGGGGTGGGCTTCAGGGGCGACGCGGAGTTCGTTGTAGAAGGTATGGTGCCAGATTTTCTCCATATCATCCCAGTTGGTAACGATGCCATGCTCGATGGGGTACTTCAAGGTGAGGACACCGCGTTTGGCTTGGGCTTCGTCACCGACGTAGGCGTCTCTTTGTTCCATGCCCACCTGGAATTACGATTGGAGGGAGAAATTAGCGTGAGATGTCGGCATTAGTTTAGTGCTGACATGGCAAAATGCTTGTGATCGGCCACTCCATGAAACTAACCATGATTCCGGGTTGACGAGCCCTTCCGATGAGTGAGGGGAAAACAGATCGCGGGGCGTCATCTCCGGCAAAACCGGCTGATCAATTTGAAAAAGAGGGGGGAACAGCGTTAGAAATTGCTAAAGAGCGCCATCGCGATGGTCGTAAGCTTGGCCATTTTATAAGCGCTTTGGGGGCAAAAATAATGTTGACAGACGGATCTTTTCGGGAGTTGGCCACGACCCCGACCAGCTGGCCTCTAGACGTGAGGGAAGCAGTCAATTCGAATGGGAGTGGGACGGGAATCAAAAATGCGATTGCCATGGAATAGCTCGCCGCAGAATCAAACGACATTTCGTTGTTCTCCCCGTTCCACTCTCATTCCTCCCCCATGATATCACGGACCCGCCCGCACGCGCCAAAGCCCCCGCGCCACGATCGAGGCAACGACAAGTGACCCCTCAGATCCATGGCCCCAACGCGCACAAACGTCTCAGCAACAACGCAAACAAACCTACCTTTGCACATTCCAGACCCATTGTCAATGACAAGAGCGGCGATATCTTCTTCGTCAGCCATGGTTGAGTTCGTTGAATTGAGAGGTGGGTGATTTAAAAGTGCAGCGACGTGTATTGCTGGCAACTCGAATGGAATGGTAGTAGTGGGTTCAGTGAGCATGGGATGACGAAGGACGACGAAAAAGCTACGGACGTGATGAATCCAGAGTGTACGTGGGAATTCGTTCAATAGGATACGGAAAGCAATGCTGCGAGCAACGATTATTGATTTTTTGAGAGGAGGGAGGCCAACGAATCATTTGGAGGTGGGAAAGGACTCTTTTCTTGATTCGTGTCAGAGGTTTTAGTTCGTAAACTAGTTTTTAGTACCTATTGAGTTGAAATGAATTTTTAAAATGAGACGTATCCTTACTTTCATAGGTATCATACTTTCTCTTTTCTTGCATTGAATAAATACCTAGGTAGGTACCATACCATAGTCGACTACAAAAAATGGAATCGACGTGGTGTGAAGATGGAACAAAAACCACTGATTTCCAATACCTACCTAGTGGTCAGTGGTGGAGACTATAGACTATATGCCATAGTCCAGGTGAACTTAATTCCTATGTGGTATTCTACGACCTATGGGGACACCTATGGGCCAACTGCCACTAACAAAACTACTAACAAAAAATAATCCCCATGGTAACTACATGTTAAAACATACCTACATGTAACAACACAAAACACACTACTTCCTTGCTCTTGTCACCCTCTTTGCAGTCTGATGCTCACTGCTTGTCCTCTTAGTTTGCTGCCGCATGTTCTGGTTAGCATTGTCAGGTGTAGTCATCATAGCTCTCCTTGCCATCTGACTTCTTGCCACCCTTGCTTCATCCATCCTCTTCCTTTCACGTTCTCTACCTGCAGCTCTGCGCTGTTGTTCACGAGTTGTATGCTCACTGGCAGGGCTATCATTCTGGCTATCATTCTGCCTTGCAGGACTGTCATTCTGCCCCTGTCTCCCCATTCTTTTTCTCTGTCTGCCCTCTTCGCGGAGCTGCAGCTGCAGTCGTGTCATGCTGTACTTCTTCAAGTGATCCGGCAGGATGAAACTATTGCGCTTCATTTTCTGACAGCCAATGTACTCGTCTCCTGACGAAAGATGCTCTTGAATGCACGCGAACGGCCTTCGATTGTTTCTGTCACTCCTATCCACCTGGCACAATGGCATACCACATACCCGACATTTCCACTGTGTGTTTACAGATTTAGAACTGTACTGGCGGCAAATGAAACAGGTCTGCTGCCTGACCCTAATTTTGGAATTTTCTTTCCCATGCTGTCTTGGATGAATAGTGGATCCATCAGGACCAGTAATCCGTACAATAGGCTTTGTAGAAGTCTGGTGAGATGCAGTCCTGGCACTGGGTTGTCGACTACTGCGATACATCAGGCGTCCATCCGTCAACGGCTTTCCAATTAAATTCGCCATCGTCCTCACATCAAAATCATCAACAACATCATAATCACTATTAGTTTGGAGATCTTCAAGGGATTCTAGATCCCTCACATGTCCAAAGCGCTGTCTCCTATCCCAACGAAGCAAATCGATGACAGCCATGCCTAGAAAGGTTGTTATGAGCCGAACCCAACAGTTCTTAGTCAACCAACATTTCTCAAGGGCCAATGCATTTTGACGAGCTTTGTTATGCTCGTCGATAAGTGGTAGGAACTCGTAGAGCATATGGGCAACAGTTGGTCTTGGAAGTTCCTTCTCTTGTACATTGCCAAATTCGTCTTCGCACCGAGAAAGATAGGGATGCTCATGCATCACCGTCGTGCCACATGAACTGATCATGTAGGCCACCCCTTTTTGAGACCATGCGTACGCCATAGCAATGAGGTCGACACCAGCAATTGTGGTTTGCATTACGACCCAGTGTCCCGCCGGCTTTGAACCATGTCGTGCGATGAGTATTTTATGCAATACCTGCATGGGAAAGTAATTGACATTCTGTTTTATAATGAAGGTCGAGTAGACGTTGAATCGCTTCTTCAGTTCAACACAACTTTCAACTGAACCGAACCATGCATCTCCTCCAACCCATCCCCTTCCACAACTTTGCTCTCCTCGCACTGTCGTAACACTTCGGGCGCAGTGATAGCTGATGTCCTCCTTCCGTGGAAGATGGGAGGTCTCGGGTGGAAGACTGTATTTCTTCCTCCACTGGACATTGGATGAATCAACAAGATCATGATGCACAAATATACCTGTGGTGCATTCGACTGCATTTCGTATCATCGTTCCCAAAGGAACTGGCTTCCTCGGCTCATGCGAAATATGCGGAAGGCCGCCTCTCTTGCTAGTCTTCGGTCTCCACCCTGACATACTCTCATCCAACATGAGATAGAAGACACGAAGAGTCTTTGTTCTCAAACTGTTATACCGAGAAAGGAAAGGAGACAGGAAATCACAGGGGAGTTCCGAACTGTTAACATCCCAATACTTCTTCTCTGACCACAGGTATGGTAATCCATACATGAATGCCTTGAAGTAGTCCTTTGGGATGTACTGGCCGTAGTTGGGAAACTCTTTCATGCCAGAGGAGTTCCCACGTTGCCAAAGACCTGCAGTTCCCCTGTGGACCTCCAACACTGCAGTGATCATGAGCGTGAAACAGATCTTAACTAACTCGTCGGGATCTGCAGCATCGGGGCGGTGGAAAGTAATATTGTCGTTCTGCACTCGTGCCTTCCAAAGATTTGGGACATCGGGATTAGCGGATGTGTGCCTCAAGTACTCATCGAGTACGGCAGCCTTTCCCTCCAGAGATGGAAAAAAATTACCAAACAAGATCGAATTGTAATCCACATTGCTTGGATTGCGGTCCCAGGGAATATCTTCCAAAAAAGGTGACTTGTTTGATTGTTGTTCCTCATTGGAAGCTTGCTCTTCTTCCATTGGGCAGACAGTAATCTGCTCCTTCTCCGACAAAACTCTCCATATGATCTTGTCTTCGCTGTCGTCCCCATACTTCATTTCAAAACTGTTCGCCATTGCTTGTAATCCTGACTCCAATTTAGAAAAGCATTGTACGAGTCTCCAATGTGATCGCGCGACTTCCTGGCTGCCGGCCTATCGGGAACAACACCACAGTTCTCAACCATCGCTTCATGTTGCGGATCGTAGGGTGGCTCTTCTTCTCCCTTTGCCAGGACAGTGATGTCTTTTCTCACAATAAGGATCTCATTTGCATCACTTGGGAGAAGGTCTAACTGTACTTTGTACAGCTTGCTGTTGGCCGGCTTCCCAATCACTGTACCATAGAAACGAAACTTGTCGGATTGGTATAATTGTACCACTCCATATCCAGGTGAGTCAACATCAAGCCTATATTTGACGATCTTTCTTTCCACAAAACCCTCTTCCCGGCAGCAATGGTTTGTCTTTTCGATGTGGGACGACTCGGCTGCCTCTGTGTCAAGTTTGTCCCACTCTTCTTTTGACCAGAGTATTTTGTTTTTCTAGCAGAGGTGACGGCATTAACAGTGCCTCTCTCAGACTCCTGGGGCTCAGAAACAGCCATGGATGCAGCGGGGACTTCAGGTTACTCCTCTGATTCAAACGGATCAGCAGGAGGGAAATAGATGGGAGAGGAGTTGGGTGGTAGGGCGGCATCTTCCAGTGCTGCATCTGTTGGGGTGGCTGCAGTATTGTCCTGTTGCTGTGGAGTGTTGACGGGCTGCGCAGTATTGTCCTGTTGCTGTGGAGTGTTGACGGGCTGCGCAGTATTGTCCTGTTGCTGTGGAGTGTTGACGGGCTGCGCAGTATTGTCCTGTTGCTGTGGAGTGTTGACGGGCTGCCCGGTGGATGGGTTGCAACTTATGGCCTTTGGCATGACGGCGAGAATGCCTGCAGTTTGGCCGTAGTTTGATAATAGACGATGATTCTCAATGAAGGCTCTACCATTCGTTGCCACTAACAAACACGAGTTCGTTGAAGGCTCTACGATTCGTTGACACTAACTAAAACAGTTGGGGCGCCGGAAGGAGAATCGCGATGGAGATGACTGCATTTCGGGAAGGGACAATGTAAGTATTTGATCTCGCGATGTATTCATTTGCATGGGTTGTCGATGCAATGAATGAATGTCGATTTCTCACGTCTCCACCGTAAAATAATGGATTCTGATTGCAGTCACTAATTCTTTTTTTATAAATCTTTACTTTGTACTGTAGGAACTCGTACTTTAAATACTAAGATCTATCTTATTGATGGTGATGATAGTGTCAACGACTGAAAATGCAACGACATTCTCGTGGACCTGTGCATCAGGACAATGACGCGTTGGATAGCCCATAACGTCCTGAGCAATTCCCTATCTTCAGATTGATGCTAGCACCATGGGAACCATAGTATATCGCTGAACGCGCAAACAGTATTTTGGGCTATGGACAGGACTATGGAGAGGGGTACGCCCATAGTCTCCACCACTGACCACTAGTCTGTAAGTTTCATATTGCGCGCAACGTTAGCAAAATCTCCATTTGACGTGCCAAATCCCTTCTTGACTTGCGAAAATTCAAACAATGTAAGGCAAAAAATTAGAACCACTAGAGAAAAGTGAAGCTTTAAAAAAAGTCAAGGTGAAAAATAAGAAAAGCTGTCTTATCAGATTTTTGTAACAAATACTGGAAATCTGGGTAAAAATGACATAGTTATCAGTCAACTGAATTGCCTTTGAAAAATGTCAAATATCAATATCATGTGTGTTTCATACTAACTTTTTGAAATGAAGGCATAGTAATTCATAGAATTAGAGACCACTCAAGGAAACTGAAACTTGAAAAAACATGTTGAAAACCTTGTACGCGTATGCCTATCCAGATCTCACAAAAAAACTCATTTTCCCAGGGTTTTGTGACAGATGACTGGAAATGTGTAGTGGTCACTGCAAAGTTTTTCAGCAACAATGGTAAGTTCAGCTTGTGTGAAATATTCCTCCTATTCCATACCTAATACTATAATTGCAACTCCTCTGCATGTGCACCCAGCCTATACATTGTGTGGTTATTAAAAAACATATTACTACATAGGAAGATGAGGAAGCCTGAAACCATCATCACACCATCCTTCTTCTTCTCCATCATGAAGGCATGCCACTGGCAAAGCATTTTCTCTGTGTCCACTCTCTGTCTTTCGTCTCTGGCTGTCCTGTTTTACAAAGGTATCCATCAAATTGGTGTGCTACCCTGCATCTCCTGATCTGCTACTATTTCCTCTATCATGATTGGACCCAACATGCCCATACAGCAAGAAACCAACCCAACAAAACAAAAACTACAATCAACTGATTACTCGGGCGTAAGTGTAAGATTCAAATCTGGGGTTGCTTAATAAGTTCATCCATAGCTGGATGGCTACATCATAATCCAGTTCCATTAAGTAGGGAATGTAGATATGAGACTTTAAAATAAAATAAAACTGTTGTTTCATGCTCAATTTTATATGGTTGACGTCATCATTGTTGAGTACAAGAATGCCTCCACTATCATGCCCTTCGTCTAGTACCAATGCCATATGTCATGTCACTGTCTCGATCAATTCCTGGAAAAATGCATGGGCAAAGTGACTAGCATGTACCTTGTTTGTCCATTGTGATTTGGTTTGCTACTGTTTGTTATCAATACACAAAATAGAAGTTGCTGATTGCATTTCTCTGTTTCATTTTCTTTCCGTGCTTGTCATATCTAACAATGAAACCATGGAGAGTAATGTTCCACTTCTCACAAGAGCACCAAGTTTTGTACCCGTAGTGGCTTGCACCTTTGTGTTATAGGAATTTGGTGCATAGCAGGAATTGAGCAGTGTCTGGAGTGAACAGCGACATGTTGTCATCCAGAAATGTTAGATCACTTTTTTGTAACCAGCAGCAATTATGCAATCTGCAGCAATGGCAAAAATCTTCATGGTTAGTGAAATATTCCACTGATTTCCCTTCGCTTCTACTTTATTGCACCATTTAAAAAAGCTTTATCGCTCTCTCATCAATTAGACTACAAAGTCTCATGTTGTCTTAATGGCATTTGTAACAGTCACTGATAAAATCAAGCACTAATCATCAAACAGTTGACGCATTCACTTCAACAGACAGCAGCAATAGTAAAGTCACAAGGATCAGGTGGGGATTAATTTACGAGACTTTGATCCTGGATCATTGGTATTTCAGTATTGCAAACTTGAACAAGCAACAAAGGAATAAATTGTACATGTGTATGGTAAGCAGTGATAGATAGTTCTAATACATTTTAGCAGATGTACAAGTTATTGTGCTTTTGAGTGAACAGGCAAGTTTGCATGCCCTTAGTTCAAGCACTGTTCACAGGAGTGAGAACTCCTGTGTATGTCAAAGATGGCTTGCTGGATGATGTATTGCACAATATTCCACCATGTTGGTAGGTCCCACTTTCCAATAAAACAGTAATTTTTTTCACTTATGTTGTGATGGCTTAACCAGTGAAAATGAATGTCCATTGCATTTGATTGTTTTCGCTGCGGTCTGCTGTTTATTATGCTTTCGGCAGTGCTATTACCCAGTGGACGGGAGTGGGTGGTTGAAGATTACCCATCTCATCTAAGATGTTTTATATTTTGGTGCCTTTTTTGTGTAGAGTGCACCAAGTTTGGATTTAGCTGTAGATGACATGACTGCGTTAATGTTTTTGTAATTTTGAGGATTACACTCTTACTTGGTGGGTATTTTACATCTTTGAAAAAGTGACATATGCCAACAGTGCTCAATGTGTTGCACAAAAGTTGTGTCACTTTTGCAATGTGTGAGCACTCCAGTTTCTTTTGCAGTAAGAAATTTGAGCATTTGTCGTGTGTTGATTTGGTTTTGCTTGTTGTGATGCCGGGTGGTTGTGATGCCATAGGTGTTCCATCAACAAGAGCAAGCACCACCACAAACCACTTGCATTGTACCACTCTTGGATCAACCTCACACTGAATTGTAATGGCAATTTTGTTTTGTTTGTGGCCTATTGCACCATCATTGCTGGCATGAAAAAGAGTATTATATTCAGGGTCTGTCAGTGGCTGTATATGTAACAACAAATTAGCTGACAGCACTGGTAGAATGCCTCTTTGCCATGCATTGTCATGAATAGTTGTGACATTGGAAGTATGGCTGTTGCTGCAGAGTGTGATGGCAATGCAACCTATCTGTTTGATGTCCTGATAATTGGTAAATTGTCTTGTTCATTGAAACTGCTTGTGTCTCTTGGGTCCAGTAGAAATGTCTTCCAACATATGAGCTTGTCAACGTGTTTGTCCTGTTTGGAGCTGTCAAATTGAGTGACAGGGTCGGTGCTTAACAATAAATGAATTGTGTTGTTGGTGGAGACAGAGACATTCAGTGGCAACTAGGAAATGGAAACCTTTGCTTATCTTAGCGATTTCCCAACAGCAGGTTGACGCTGATCTGTATATGGCCACAGTCTCCATATCCCATCAATTGTTTCCTTGACAGAGGTCTAGTCACACAGGGTGTGAAGCAGCATAGGCTTTGAACTTACATCTGATTTTATTGAGGACTTTGGGGTGTCAATATTTGAGGTATTATCATTGGGGTGGGTACTGGTAATGATTGTTGACACTGCCATTTCCATTATTGCTGTTACCATTGTTGTCAGTACCTCCTGGAGGCTTCACGGATGTTTTGAAAGCTGCACATGCTTTCAGACTGTAACATAATGAGTTCATCCAACTTCTTGTCATTTTTGAATCATTTTATTGATGTATTTGGCAGTGGTTGCAATATCAAGACTGGCTTTGTCTGCATTATACATCTGAGTCATGATTGACAAATTTGCTAGGCAGAAACACATTGACTGAGCAATTTCTTTGGGGGGGGGGGTAGTATACTCTGTGGTGATGAATGGGCAGGAGCTTGTTGCCATGTTTCATCTGCCACATATTTTGCCTCCCATGCACTTATCGACAGGGTCTAGAAGCCCTGTGCATGTTACCACAGCTTTCATGATAGCTCAGAAACAATGGGATTGACTGCAATGTCAAACCTGATAAGTTCTTGTTCAATTCTTTCATCACATTTGAATTTCATGGCAGGGTTTTTGCTTGCATTCAGGTGGCATCTATTTTGGTAATGAGTCCTTTGAAATGCACTTCATTGAGTTCAACTCTAGTATTGCACAAGTTTATCAGCATGTGTTTTGGTTGGGTAAATTGTTAACCATTCTGGATCAATCAGCTAAATGGTTTGAGTATGAACAGTCCTAGTGTAACCTTGGTTAGTTTGGTATTCAATTACTGCTTGTTTGTGCTCAGAAATTTCCCTTAATCAAGGGGCCAGAGTTTGTAGGAAAAATGAAATGCGCCCCACCAGTGGAAAAAACATGTATTCAGTTCATCCTGGGATCATTTTCCTTGCTTTGCAAAAAATGTCTCCCCCAAAATATTCCCCCTGTCAAAATCTGTGTGTCAGCAAAATTCTGCAAAAGCACCCGTGATGCACAACCAGACATCTGCAAAAGCAATGATATTGTGACTGTACCTATTTGATATTAAGTACCTTCCTTTACTATGACACAGAACATGTATGTCCTGTTTGTACATTACACTAGGTACCTCTTGGTAGTTGCACTGCATCTAGGGGTCAGTAATACTGCATCCGTGTTGGACTGAATTAATTACAATATTACCGGCAAATCTCAATTGCATACAGGAATGAGAATATTCCATCCTTTCATTTCCAATTTATAGACAAATTACACAGTGGCAGCCTTTGTAGATAATTTTAGATGCCTTGTTAGTATCATAGCTGATTATTTTTCTAATTATTCCAAGTCAAAGTGAAATCTTTTTACCAGCTCCTACTTAAGCTGCCCTTTGTAAATAGTTTGTAAATGCTTTGTATGAAGCATTGATGATTATTTTTCAAATAGTTCCAAATAAGAGTCAAATCTTCTGTACAACTTCCTACTAAGTTGACCTTTCAAGTCTTGTTGTGTATCTATGAGTTGTTTTGCATGTGGTCTAAACAGACACTCTGACTTGCAGACTGTGTCATTTACAACAAACTGACATATACATCTCATGTTGGCTGCCAGGAAAATGGGCATTGTTTCATTTCTTTTTAATATTGGCTTTGAGGCTTAGCCTTGGATTTTGCCATTTAATCTTCTGCTATCTCCTTAAGTTTGCCAGACCTGCTTGCCACAGCCTTGTGGAAAGTAATTGCTTATAACTTCACAGTTGTCCTCATTTTTGGGATATGACTGTTGTTGTCTGCAATGTTGCATCAAGCTTCTGAAACATTGTAACATTTGGGCTGCATTGCTCCTCTAGCAATGAACTGATAGAGCATTCACCTCATTGTAATTTTGGAAGCTATTGCACCACACAGCAATGGTCAGGTTTTATTGGACTATCAATTGTTTGTAACTATGATTTCAAGCCACAGGATCTTTGTCATATCAGCATTGTGCTGTTCATATGTGATTTTCTTTGTTAGTGTTGGACTGAACTGATTGAGCCTTCCCCTCCATTGCATTGTCAGAGATTCTGGATACTGATGGTTTGGGCACATTATCCTTGGTTATGAAGGAAAAATCTACCCCTTCAAATATGTCAACCAGCATGTCAATCGTTTGAATGTTTCAGTTGCAGTGGTGTCATACTGGACAATGATATTGGTTCAGACTCACAGAGATCGACCCCAACATTTAACTTGGTCCTTTAAAAATGAATGTTGAAAAGGTGTTGGAGAAAAATATTTACATGTGCATATGATGCAACATGGTGTGACTGCATTGTCAAACATTCATGTAGCAAAAAAGATGCAGTTACCACTTAAACAAAAAATGTGAAAGAATGAATCATCTTAGAAATTTAAACATCACTCATAACAGAGAGCAAACATCAAGTCAGCCTGTTGACAAAAGATCTATTGCAGCTAAATCAGGCACCCTTGATAACGTAAGGAATTTTTGGCAACAACACAACTGCAAGCATACCACTTGATGAGTTGAGTGATTTCGAAGATGTTGAGAACCGTACTTGTGAGTTTGATGATTACAATCAGAGATGTGATCTACCCATTGATACAACATGTCTTGGCAACCCTTTCATCGAATTTTCTGCGGGAGCAGAAAAGTGCAGAATTTTGAGAATCTTGGTTCTTGTGATGAACTCAAGCAACTCATATGCAGATCACTTTGCAAGATATCTGAATCAACTATGGACAACCTCATCAGTGGCAAAGAAATGCATTACTCTTTCCATACAGCCAATGTACACAATAATTTTGAGGGGGGGAATCTTGTGGTGTACTAAGATGACTGAATACATCATGGATAAATATGAACTGCAACTGCAAGGTCATGTTACTGAATGGACCGAATCAATAGCATCCAGAATTGTTTGATTCTTGTCAAGAAAACGCGCCCTTGGCAACCATGCTGGGGTGGATAATGCATTACAAATGACAAGGATGTATAGAGGGTATGACAACATTTAAACACAATGAATTTCCCACACACAATCTCAAAATGAAATCAAAATGCAATACCTCAGGGAAGGCAAAAACTCAATCATAAGTAATTTACGTGTTCTGACTTTTCATCTCAATTTCCACAAGACATACTATCATGCTGAAAATATCCTCCTGTGATAAATATACCAAAAATATGTACGCATCATGGTACTTGATATTGTCCAAAACCTTGTTGCCTTCAATATGTTGGCAAAGTACCATTGGCTTTTGGATTTGATGAGGACTGATTTGTTGACAATGAGACAAAATGTTATGATTGCAATTACATCCAAGTCTTACATAGGTCTTTGAAGAAAAAGGGCAAAGTGATTATGGGGCAACCAAGCAAACAATAGTAGTTACAGTCCAAATTTAGTCCAATGGATATGAATTTTAGAAATTTTCTGAAAACAATACATACAACAATATTTTTACATACACCACTGCACTTACACCTTCCAAGAGTACCAACATTAGACTAGAGTCTTTGTCCTATGCAGACACCTATGAAAAGAAAATCACCAGGCCCTACTTCTCAAACTACTCAAGGAAGTTAAGAATTTTGTAAAACTATCGTAGATGTATGGGGGAGGAAACAAAAAAGCAATGCACTCTGCAATTGTCTTTCTTGAAATGGTCAGTTGTTCGAACACATCTTATGCACAAGGTGCTGTTCACAAAGGATATCAATATTCATCCACATATATAATGACAAGAAGACACCATCCTATTAGTAATATGAACCAGTGAATATCAATTTGATACTCCACAACTAATTTATGCTCCATGAAGTGCTGTGCATATTACAAGACTAGCAAGCTAAGCTGATATTTATCCCACTCCCCTGAGTTGTGATCTTGCAGAACCCTGTCAACTTTTGAGTTATCATTTCCATTGTCAATGAACTCAATCACTCCTTTGTTGGACTGTATTAAAGCATGCTCAATAATCAATAATTCTTTGATCAAGAGAAAACAAAGTAGGGGTAATATTGAGAAATATCTTGGTGTTATTTGTTTTTTGACAAATGTGTTCCTGATCTTGCTGGAGAAGATCTGAATATTATCCTTCTATTCTTCATGGAGTATGATGGCCTTGGTATGTAATAGAAGCAATTTCAAACAACACCTGTGTATTCTTTCTTTTTACTTGTAACAAAAACAACCATAACCGTACCATCGTGTGTCTCATGTTCAACAAACTTAAATGAAACAAATCTCTCATATCAAAGATACTGGTTTTGTTGTTGTCCCAAGAGCTCAGTAACAAGTCATGTATTGATTGGTGTTTGGGCAAAAAATGAAGAAATATCCATCTGGTATTGTTATGACAAGGTGACTACCTGAGCATTGTGTTGTTTTTAAAACAGAGTTCTCATTTCATTTTGGACATCTACATGTCTTGATTTCAATGCACAAGATCGATTGCAAACATCAAGACGCCTTGTTCATCCGCTCATCGATCATTTGTTTGGCAAGGACAAAGTTTCAATTCAGCAAAACAAGTAGACCATTATGTTTGATTTTCTCTACCTTCCTACAGTTCAAAAAGCAAAAATACTACAAAGACTCTAATAATAAGTATCGTATGAAGAAGAAAAAGAAAGATGAAAATTTCTGGCAAGGACAACTTACCTCAGTTTACTGAGTTGTGCATCCATTGAAGAATTAGGTTACGTGTGATTAATAAAAGAGGTAGAAAATGAGCCACAGCTCAAAAATGTGAAAAGAAATGGGAAATGCTGTTCATACCAATGAGTACCTTCCAACAGTACTTGAAACATTGTGTTCTGCTAGGGTGGTGGCTAAGCCAAACCAGGGCAATCCATTCCCATTCCACAACAACAAGAATACATGAAGATGCAATCTGACTATAAACATAGAAAATTTATCAACAACCAAGATTTTATTGGTGGGTTTCTCATCCAAGTTGGTAGATTGATTTTTTGTCATGAGCCAGGTGCAGTGATAGGGAAGGACTTTGGTGTTTGGTTTTGCGGTATGCCAAGGGTACAGTTACAGATAACCCTGTTGCCACATGCAAAACAGGGCTGATTGATGGTGATGCGTGTGCATTCTTCATCATGCTTGGACACAGCGTATTTGTTAAGATATCTTCAGAATAATTGGATTACATGAATTTCTCTTGAGATACTGGGGTCATAGATAGAATGGAGAGATGACCTCACTTCACCCCAAAAAGATATTCTTCTGTTGTAAGATAATGATTTTAACAAATAAAAATTGAAAGGAAAAATGAATCATCGTGTTTTTTTGATTTTGTTGTAAATTGTAGTTATATGGATAAATGATATGAACTGTAACATTTAGAATGATGTTCTGTTTTCCATTGATGGTGCCCATTTGTACACACTACAATACATATTTTTGTTAGAATATTTTTTTCAATCTTTACCATCTTCTAAACCTTCTCTTAGCACCAGCAAATAAGCACCTTCAGCATACCCATCTCATCAAATGTCCAACCATAGTTAATGTTGCACTTTTTTCCTTGCCACATACGACAAAAACCATACACTATAATAGCTGTTCTTCTTACCATATAGTTTTTCCTGCATCCCATGTAACAGAACAATACTCAGATTAACAAGATCTTGTATTGTTTTTGTCTACAAGTGACAATAAGACTGTGACAACTTCAATCATGCCAACACATCTGTGATACCTGAGAGCAAATGTGTGGAAAAGCAAATACACAGAAATGAAAAATGATAGAATCAAATATGAACACCTCTTGTGCTGGCATGTCTCTTAGTCCACAGCCAGGAGATGGTCCAGATGGCCCAGACAAGTCTAATGCCACACAGGCATATCTTGTGCCCGTGAGGACACATCACTCCCTCCGGGCAGAGCAACCCAACAATCCAATGACACAAAGGTAGCATTAAGCAAAAATGCTTTTCATATGGGCATGGTTCTCCATCCACAGGGAAACTGCCCAACAAGATAGTTGTCACTATGATCACAAAAAGCATGAACTGCTTTGATAATGACATGATTTTGTCAACTTCTTCCCCCAAAACAGCTCCAATTCAACAAAGTTTGCCAATTGTACAATGATGCTGGTTTATTTCTTTCTATTGCAATGAGTGAAAATCTACTGGTTGCCAAGATTCATTGGAATGTGGCGGCATCAAGGGTATGATGGATTAAAGCCAAGAGGAAGTTGTCAATTTTTGGTCCTTGACATGTGTATTACAATTGTGTAAAGATGATTACTAGGAGAAAATACAAATTGAGGGGACTGCCAAAAATTGTGACTGTAAAAGATGGTGATTGCCCTGTCCTTTTCAATAAAAATTGTATCCTTGATCAGCATAAGAATTGTGGATGGACAGGATGCTCTGCAAAATGTCTCAAGGGTGTGATTCTGTCTGTCAACATTGCAATCACAACATATCGATTCAACCCTGTGTGGTTATATGAGTGTTAACATGAAAAAACTGTGATGGATGCAATCATAATGCCATTATATGAAGAAACAGAGCAAACTAAGAGCAAGTGGAAAACATGCACAAATTGAACTGCTTGCGTTCTGTCCAGAATGTGACAAGGATAGAGAAGGTTAACTTGTATGTGATGATAGTGTCCAATTTGGCTTTGAGCATTCCCTTTATCATGTTTATATTTATGTCAACCACTTTGAGCACCATCATCATAGGCAGATCTTTATCCAAAACACAATATTCGAGTTCATCATAGTTTATGTTGCCAGGGAGACAGAGAGTGTCAAAGGAGACCCTATTTAATGCATTTTTATAGTTTTTGTGATGTTGTGATCTTTCTCTGTGGATTGAATCATTGCGCATTGTGTTCTTAATCGAGAAATATCCCCACGTCTACAAAACCTGTACTGAAGTACTTACATAAGAGGACAAGGTAACTCACGAGAGTTATTCCTTTCAGAAGGACTACCATGATCTAGCCTATTCTGGTTCTGATCCAGAGTTCTTTGTAGTGTTCCTTGCCAAGCAATTGATAAAAAGCGATGCAGACAATGCCTCTACCTCTACCTCTTGTTTATGCAAATTCTGTGATATCATATAATGTGAACCAAAGATAACCAACAGGAGACCCTCTACTGGTGTTTATGAAAAGGTAGGTCTACCTTGCATGCTGCAAAAAGGAGCTTATAGATAAAGGGACAGATGCCATCTCCAGCACATTGTTTAAATTGCTCCTCACGTGGGCTGGTGAAGAGGGCACTGTTTTTGTCTGGTGTTTCTCATTGCTTCTTTGGCACCTCATGGCCCAATCTATAAATATTGATTGCATTGTCTTGCACAAGACCACAAGAGTTAACAGTTACTTAATCTTTTCAAATATAATTTGGCAAAGTATGATAACACAAGGGGTTTGTACAACAAGTAAATTGTTACTGAAACTCTTTTGAAGCAACAGAAGTCTCCTTCTCTCACTCAATGGTTACTTGAGCATCAATACAGAGAAGTTAGCACTAAGTGATAGCATTTTTGCACCTAGGCCTGATTTGAGGACTGCTTCACAGAATTATAGCCACCAGTTTTGAGAGATGGCAGTTACCATGCTACAATCAAAAATAAGTGATGCTCTCCCATTTCAGTATTGATGGAGTTAGGAAGGGGAGTGGCACCCGTATGCAGTCTTCCCCTACAACCTGCCTTTCAATTTTTCATTCAATTGCATTCGGGGGTGAGTGGAGCTGGAGCATGGAGAATATTCTCAGTATATACCTTTCGTTTGCTACTGATGGAGGCTCAACAAATACCCTATTATATTGGATGTAATTGATTTGACCTTTGACCAAATCATGGTAGCCCATAGCCACACAGTGAAGATCTACAGGTGTGTCATTTTTGTCTGGCTTCTCTAGTGTATCTCTCTGATGGGTTACTTAGTGTCATACAGAAGCATCCAGAGCATCCAGTTTGTCACATGCCTCTCCTCAACAGTCCAGTTGTACATGTAACTAAAGCAACATGATCTGACATTGGAGTTGAATCAGCATGTACCAATCATAACCGGCATTCCTTCCCACATCTCTGAGCTGCATCAATTGAAGTGATCCATTATAATTGTGATGAAATCAAACAATATGTACATGAATCGAGGCGTGCATTAAAAATTGTTGCAACAACAGGTGATGAAAAGGTCAAGACAGAGGTCATATGAATTCTGTTGTTTTGGATGGTAGGATTGCAGTGCTTGAGTGAGTAGGTTGTTGACAAATTTAGATGAATTTGGGATGGCTTCTTCCAACAGTACTACTCAACAACCTTGAGTGACCATGGGAGAAGTTGATGCAACATCAAAACAGGCAGCTTTGCCATTTTTTTGGCAATTGGTCAATAGTTGGTTGACAGTTTTTTTTGTCAATAGTAGTCAAAAGTAGTCGATAGTAGTCAATAGCAGTCGATAGTAACTGATAGTTATTGATAGTACGTCAACTACACAAGTTGATAGGTCTACTTTCCATCAACTTTTTGGTGAACATGCCCACCAACATATTGACCAGCTATCAACCAGTGATGAAAATGTTGATAGTTAGTCAATAGCTGGTATGTACCACCTATGACTAGCTATGTACTTTGGTCAACAGTTAGTAAATACCAGGCATCACTACTATTGACCCACACTAGATGACCATTTATCAACTTTGTTGTCAACAGAAGTCAATACTATCTAACTTTTAGTCAATACTTGATTTTTTATTGTGTTGATCATGTTCAATATGGTTGATCATGATCAATAGGGTTGATAATTTGTCAATAGTTGGGCAATTTTAATGAAACTGCCTGTCTTACAGGTGGTCCAATTGTTGCCACGGCCAATCAGTTCTCATACAGCAAGAAGTTTTGGTGTGTTCCAGAGTCATTTGCCTTTCTCTGAGAGATAGTACTCTTGAGTGGCTGACAAATGTGTTTCCGTGGCTTTATTGTGGTACATGATGGTGTCTGTTACAAAATAAAGCCCTTCCGCAAGCTTTGTGGTTATGATTTGACTACACGGGCATTGACACCAACAGATGGTAGCAAATTTTCAAGATGATGGAGCACAGTCCAATGTAGATAGTTCCAGGGGAGCTTAATGAAGAGTCTGTACATAGTCCCTTTAAGGTAGCCATCAAGCACCTAACACAAACTATGAGCTACATTTGGACTTGCTAGAAATGACAGCTAGTGTCACATGGAACATGGAACCACTGAGCAATAGAAGTGATTCCCATGACATACATACAGCACTGACACAAATCACATCAGTGGGTATCCAAACAATCATGAATAATGTAACGTAACTGTGCAAAGCATGACCTCTATTGATCTTCACATTGAGAGATGATTATTATGTATTTAATATGCAACTTATAGGTATCATGATTGCATGATTCTTAACAAGATATACATGCAGTAATGAGGAATCTCTTTGTGAAAGACAATACTGTCCATCTGGTTTAGAGGAGCCTTCTTACTAACATGATGAGTGACTAAGCAGTGTAATGGGCATGCTGTTTATGCTGCTTTGGGGGCGTGCTGAAGGTCAACACACTTGCAAACTGAGAATTAACAAGGACATTTTTTGACCATTCTTGCAAAAAAGTCTATAAGATGTGTCACCCACCTTACATACCATGACCAAATTTTTGATTAATTTCGTCCATGTCAGTGTCAGAGTTTGTGGTCAGATGTCGTATCTGGTACTCAATGGAAGATATCATAGATATGGCTATGGAGTTCCCACGTAAGTGGACTGGCATTGATGTGTTGACAGATCACAATGGGGTCAGGTGAGCTTGATTGCAGGACAGTGCTCACATCCTGAGCCATTCATAATTTTGTTTTCTGCACTCCCAGCAATAGTATTTTGGTGTAAATCTAAACAAATAACCTCATCAATGCTGCTCCACCCAAGTGGGGCCAAGGGCATCAAGTCCTCTGGACATCTTTTCTCATCTGCTCTTGCTGCCCTGCTGTTGCTTGTTGTTTGTTGCATTGTCCTCTCTCAATGGGCATTGGGCAGTCTTTTATCAGTTCCAAGTCTTACAATGGAAAGTATGATGCCACCGAAGTGGGTATGGGCTAAAAGATCTGAAGATCTGCCCACATCAATGGATGTGCCCTGATATTTGTGTCATGCTTGTGTTTGTTTGGGTTTCTGCATTGATACTGCTGCACCAGGCCCTTATAGAGGACATAAAAGCAGTGGGATGTACTCCATGCCATCCACCACCATCATTTGAGCTCTAAGAGCAGATTCAAATTTGGCAACACCAACTATGGTGTTGGCTGTGCCTGATGAAGGGGATTGTGCTCCCTCCCAGGGGACATGTATACCAGGCACTTGGCACTTGGCTTCTTGCCTGGATGCATGAGGTGTTATTTTGGCTGCAGACATTGCAAACATGTCAGTTGACTTTGATCTTCTGTCATGTTCTGCATGATAACCAGTGAATCTGGACTTTTTCCTTTGCCCATAGTGTTGGCCAAAGCTGATACAACAATTTGCCACGAGGCATTTTGACCCCAGTGATGTTCACAGGGGGTCCTTTTGAATTTTGAAGGCCGTTGCTGAAGACTCACATGCATTGTCTGTGGGCCAGCAAAATCATTTTACTTGATGATGATGATGTTATAGGCAGAGTGCTGAATGGCTGTGGGTGCCAGTGGAGACTGGCTGTAGCCCATGTTTTCTAACCTTTGTGACCAATATTCACTCTGGGTATTCTGTGGTATTGGATGTGTATCCAAAACTGCTGTGTTGTACCAGCTGGGGAGCTGGTTGAATGGATCATGTCTTGTTTACTAGTCCAAGATGGTGCATGACCCGATGGCTGTGGGGATAGTGCCAGTTGGGAATTTGTTGATAGCACCTTTTTGCTGCCATTGTTAGCTTAGTTGTATAATGTGTAACAAGAATCACCAGGAAAGCAGACAGACCTTGAGTATGATTTTGATCTTGTTTGGCCAAACAGGATCATCATCTACTCCTACATATCTCTAGCATCTAGAGTGTTTTCACACTTTTTCCAGGAAGTTAAGGGCACATATTATTAGAATTGTATAGTATTTCAGAAGCCTACAACACATACCCCTTGTGTTCACTTTGTATGGAAATGTCTTGCAATGCGAGTCATTGAATTGAACCATAGATAGGCTTTCCTACTATGTCTTGGTATGTGGAGCTGCCACATAATGTCACGAATGATTGGCTCTTCTTGCTGTGCAGGGGGCTGCAATCAGTCCATTTTCTTCCTAACTGTGTCCTCATATGTGGTGGTAGCGAGCATGTCAGCATTATCAGCAACACATTTGCTATTATCCAACAGGGTCTCTTCTTCCATAGGTGGAGAATTTGGATCCAGGTCACACATTGTGTAATCACGATAACATTCAAAAATTTGGTTTTCTATCTCATCCCATGCCGTCAACTGGTCTTCAATTGCATTCTGTATGACTAATGGATCAAACAGATTTTTGTCATCTATAAAATCTTCTGCAGTTAATTGACTATCACCAGCATCATCTTCTTTAAAATTGCCCATGTCATTGCAGTCAACACAGAACTCAACTGAATCTCCGATGTGATCATGTTCCACCCCCAGATCATGGTCTTCATGAGAATTAACATCAGTGTATTCTACACATTGCTGTTTACCCTTTTAACGATCTTGTGTAATGATCTCTTGTCATTTAACACATGTCTACGTGCAACCTTGAAATGTTGTCTCATATGAGATGCCGGAGTACATCCAAATCTCACAAATGTTCTATTTCCAAGATCAACTTGCAACTCACAATCGGCGCAGCGGAAGAAGTCTGTGTTACATTCTATGCAGCTAACATGAACATACTTTGTACCATCTTTAGGGGCATTGTAAATGAGTGAAAGCTTGAAAAGTTTACTGTGCAAATTCATTTTCTGCTTGTTCTTATTCACAGTTCCAAGCAATCCGAGGGGGTCCAGAAAGCTATATGATGATAAATGGTTAAGAAGTGCAGAGTTGATAATGATGAGAATACCCCAACACCAATTTGCGCCAGTTTCTATGTAGAATTGATGAGCCCCACACCATCATTCATTTGACCATTGCTACTTTAAATACTAGATCATAATTAAGGTACCCATGGCAACACATGCCAAATTTTCAGCCCGGCCGCTGTTTGACATCATGTTCTTCATGAACACGCACACCATACTTGTTCTTCCCAAAATGATTTCTCAACCAAATAATCCACAACCCATGGTTTTTAACATTAATAATATCCACAGTAACAACTTTGTTAACCATGCTGTTGGGTTGCCAACACCAGAGGCCACAGGTGCTGAGTGTGCTCAAGCGGGCCATGTTTTTGCTCCAACATCACCTCTTCCAAAGGCTCAAACAAATACCACAGAAGCATATCTTCCACTTCCACAACTTTGAACAATCACATGGGTTATGGTGAAATAGAAGAGACAAACTCTTGCAACAAGGAAAAAGTAAGCAGTCCTGGAGATCATCAATTTTTAATGGTGCTCATTCTCCCAACAAAACGCAGAACTGGGATACACAGCTTACTTAAATCATCCATCCATTGCTGCACAAAAGAAGATAGCCACAAACATGGAATGACTTGTTATGATGACAAGTGCCGCACAATGCAGGATCAGTGTTAAGACAAACAGGGAAGGCATTGTTATATTTGGATGGTGGACTCGTTCCATACAAAAAGGGGGTCTCAATGTTGCACATGCAAAAAATTCTGGTCCTATTATGCTCGCATTCTTCCTGGCATGAACCGTACTTGCTTTCCTGCAGTTACAGAGGAAAATATTCATGATTTCCTTCAAAGGTTATGCTCAATCTGCCAGGATGTGATCAGCATAGGGAAAGCTTCATTTGAAGCAGCAATAGTGACAGTGTTCAATCAAAGCTGACAGACAAACAGAGGTCAGCAAATAGTCAGCACTACTGATGTTGAAGACCTGACGTGTAATTTGAAGGGAAGTGTCTTAAGTTGTCTCCAGCTCAATTGAAGAAATATTCACAGTCTCAACACCGAGAACAATGAATTTCTCATAGAAACACTTCCCATGGCAATTGTTGTTCATGGAGCAACTCATGATCCACCGTATACCATGAGTGACGCTATCAGCAATAAGGCCAATACAAAAAGAAGGGTGTCAAATCATGGCTTAGTCAAACTTGCAAACTCTGCCTGCGTTGATGTAAAGAAGTAATTGTGACATCTTGAGGAAAAAAGTTATTTGGAATGTCTGCAAGAACCAAGTCAGGGGCAAAACAGCACATGCTGATGAGTGTGAGATGGAAGTTTTGTTTGATAATCAGGCAAAAGGACAAAGCAAGACATACACCTTGGCACAGAAGCGATTGTTCAAGGGACAGCATTTTTCTGACAAGAATCCACCAACTGAACAACATCTACGAGGACATCTCAATAGCGGGGTTGAAGTTAAGATCCTCTTACAAGCTGCTGTCTCAAGAGCAAAAAGGGCAGGGATATCTCGGCATTATCATCATGCATGGATGATTGCTATTGAGAGGTGATTTGTTCATCAAGTGTCAATCTTCCTCATGATTCGGATGATGTACTTGATCTCAGCACTACGGAAGGCGAGTCATCTTCAATCAACTGTTTCTCTCAAGATAGAAGGATGAAGCAATATCCTCCAAAGACACAGATACCTTGACAGGTGGAGAGATACTGGAGGATCCAACAGCAACAGCCTTGGCATCTGGAACAGTCTTGGCAGAGGCAGCACTGGCATCCTCCCAAGATAGAGTTGCAACAGCAGGTCCAATACATACAGCAGATGAGCTGCATCAATGGAATGGGCCTCAGCTGCAGCAACAGTTTGAATGGTGGGCTCCGTAGCATGATGAAATGGAGCAGATGGTGCACACTGATCAGGAGAAGTGGATGGATCCCCATCAACAGATCCAGCAGTCTCCACTGATAGTGCTGATGCAGCAGATGAGCCAGAAGCAGCAGACACAACAGCCACTTCAGATTGATCCCATGAATGACAGTCAGAAAAGCAGCAGAGATGGAGGTGAAACTGGCACAGAGCCAGAACAGCAGAGTGGTCTACAGCTACAGAGCCACGTCGGACGAAGTGCATGAACAAGTCAGAGAAGCAGCAGATGGCTCTGAAACTTGCAGAGCCACATCAGCAGAATGATCTGCAGTTGTTGGAGCAAACAAAGGAACAGGTGCATCTGCTTGAGCAGCAGGTTCTGCAGCGGGAACAGCAGCAACTGCAGATAGCTATAGGGTATGGTACAGGCCAGTATGGTCTGCTTGATCAGCTAGTTCAACGGCATGAAACTTAGCAGCAGGAACAGAAGCAATCACAGATAACAACTGGACAGGGGACCAATGCACATGAATTCTTCAAATCCTCCTCCCAAAGACTATTGTCTGGTCTGCAGAAGACCACTGCTATGTATTGTGAAGATGGCGAATCCAAGTCAAGCCACAACAATGGAGAGGAATTGAACAATATGCAGTAGCAGCATCCAGTTGAGACCATCCTTCATTCCAAGTTTGAATCAAATGTTCAGCAAATGTACTTGATCAGATAGACAAGAGATATAAAGATAGTTGGCAACCTAAAGGCAACATTATATCTGATGTCATAGAAGATTTCAACAAGAGGAAGATTTCAGAGAGAGCAAACGAGCACTTGGTTAACGTATCAGTGTACACTTTCGATGCCTACTTTTTGCTATTTCTGTTTGCCTTCCATGTGTCCCCCACATTGGATTAATTTCTTCTTTGTGCATTAGGATGCCATAGATAAGGTTGTCCAGACCATCCTGTATTCTAATAAGAAACCAGGGAAGGCCAGGCTATACAAGGTTTGGTAGGTGAAGGAGTACCCTGATGAATGGTTACCTTATGACAATGTTTCAAAAGACTTGAGAGTTGCTTTTGCAACAAGGAATGTCAATCAAAGAAAGGGGGAAATGAATAAAACTCTTTGTCTGTCAAGTCATCTGCCAGAACAAATGCAGAGGCTCAGAAAAATGAGGTAGAAGTATTTATTTTCATCTAGCATGAATTTATTTGTTCGCCTAACATTGGTTATCATCTTTTCTTTTGTGTATTTTGGAGGCAAAATGCAAACAGGTGTCACAAACACCTGCTGAAAATCTGGAGAGAGAGATTTGGTGGTGAGTGAATTATACACTGCCTTTTTTCCTGTATTATTTTTCACCCCAGGCTTACAATTTATTTCATTCTTCTTTCAATATTTTCACAAGGTGAGTACCACATGAGTACCTAATTTGTTTCCTTAACATCCTCACATTTGATATGTAACATTCTTTCCTTTTTAGCTTCACTACCAAGGTCTCAAAAGCAGTCTCTTAAGTATCTGGTCTACTATTTCAACAGTTATATTTTCACCTTTACAAAGTTGTGCTCAACTTACGTCCCTTTTCAGTATTACCCTCGTCAAATGTCTTGTGGTAGGTTCTCAAGCTGCAGGAAGGTCATGTGCAGTAGCTGCATGAAAAATATGACGGACCGCCCAGATGCTGATCTTGCTGACAGACATGAAAACAAGTTAAAAGAAGTCAACAGCACATAATCGATTTTATAACCAAGCCAAAAACCGAATGTACAGTAGATTGGAGCAAGTGTCATCATGAGACCTGAGAGGACTTTCAGGCAGAAGCAATTTCACATATCTGAGGAAGTCTTTTTGAGATGGAATGAGAACGACTGGGAAGGCTGATTCTCTTCTTGACAAGAATTGCATGAAGTGCAACAAACCCCTGCTTCCTATCCACAAGGGTGGGTGTCGATGGTGACTAATGATAGACATGAATCGTCTGCTTTCTTTTCACGAGGGTTGCAATGGTGACTTATGATTGATGTTGATGTTTGGAACATGTTTGATGACACTACGGGTTGAGTTGCCCCTTGCCATTGCATGGTCACCCTTGGGTTGGTGTGGATGATGCCATGGTGTTGTAGAGGAATAACAGTAGGTTTGAGTGGAGCATTGCAGTGGACTCATGGAGCAAGCTGTTGGGGCTGAAATTTTGCCACGTGTGGCATTTTGGTGGGCTGGGGGTGGGCAATGTGAGGGGATGCTAGCTTCCACGTGTAAACTACCATACACTATGTTATCCTTGCCATGTGTAGGAATCTTTATTTGGGCAGACCAGTAACTCTCATGCCAACTCTGGTAACTCTCCCGTACTCTCTGGTACCCCTCCTGTACACTCCGGTAACCTTCCCGTACACTTCCGGTTACCCTTCTGTACACTTCCGGTATGCCATTGGTTAAAGTATTTTTATATTGATTCTAAGACTTGCTGAGAAGTCTGTTTTACTGTAAAAAATACAAATTCCCATCATAACTAGAAATAAATCCGAAAGCTTGTTTAGGTATCAAATTTCCAGTAACCCACCGGTAGACTCCGGATACCCTTGTGTACACTAGTGTACCGGTTGGTTACAGAAGTGTCTGGGGAGGTTACCCGAATATACCATTCCGGACGGCTCCAGTAACCTCCCTGTACACACGGGAGCTCCAGACCTCCCTATACACTTAAGTGGACAGGGAGGTTACTGGTGTTTTTTGTTTGCAGTGTTGCAGATGATGAAGTGTTCAATCCCCAATAAAATGTATAGAAATGATCTCTGTTGATCTTTGTACTTGCAGTCTGCATTTCTTGTTTTGGGGTGTATCTATTTTTTTCTGTGACATTGTGAAATTGTAGTCGAAACTACCAGGTACACACTCTGGTGAATCAACAAGAAACATCACATTGTAAGGATTCACTGCTGTTATTAGGTAGAGGATAGTAAGTAGTGCCAAACTAGGTAATATCACGGTACTGTAGAGGTACTATCAGAGTACAAGCACTCGCTCGAACGGAGCTCGGATAGTGTCTCTTCTTCTTCCCATATCTTATTCTGACTGTAATCACATTTTGGTTAGCTCATTAAAAACTCTTTCAACTACACCAGTTTGTCATTTGAAATTGTTGCAATTTGTGTCTCACTTCATTCAGATTCCATCTGAGATATTGCTGGTTTGCTGGTTGTTTTAAGCAGGGATTTTCTCACCTTCCTTTATGTTCTCCAGTCAATGATTGAAGTTTGATGCTACCACGTCTAACATATAAAACACCTTGATTTTTGGATTTTGCTTAGATTCATTTACACTGGCACTCAAGTGACACGATGCTTGTGCAAGTCCTGCTTCGTTTTCAGAAACTTGTCTGATGGCTTACATTGATCTCACAAGATGACTAGCATGAGTCAGTGGCTCTGTCAGAATGAACTTTGGCAATATTTGATGGTACAACCAGTTTTGAATGCAGTGACATCTGTGATAAAACACAGCAGAGTACTCAGCATTTGATGTCAACTGCCTTATGAAATCCTAAAATTTTTGGAAACTCTTCTCATTCTTCATCTTGTCTAAATTCTTTTCAAGAATTTTACCAAACCTTCAGGCTTCTGTGTGAACACAGAAATCTCTTATGGTGCATCTAATGAAGTGTAACTTTTGTACTATTCCTACATATTATCAGAGGAAGCCAACAACCATTTTTGAGAAAGAGTTCATTTCAAATTTTAATTTTGGAACAAAAAAATCCAGTTAGTACCCTGTCGCTGATGGAGTTTTTAGATATGCCTAAGCTGTCTGGTACAACTTTTGATATTATTATATATGCCTAACATTCCCATGTGAATTGGCCAAAAATTAGGCTTGTGTATTTCTACCAAAAAAATGATGCTGAGCCGAGATTACCTTTTATGGGCAAATGTGTCTTTATGAATCCCTACTGAGGCTATGTAGGAATCATCCAGTTATGGTGCACTAGATGCACTATAAGGATTATGATTGTGGAAGCTAGTTACGGTGCACTAGATGCACCATAAAAAGGATGGGGATATTTTAGGAACGGGCTATTTTTACATTCAGTACACTAAAAAACATCATCCAACCTATTTTTTTGATGCCCGGACAAGCAGATTTCACAACACTGTTAGTTGGTTGGGATGAATACCTACTCTTTCTACTCATCAATATTTCCCTTTGTTTTTACATCCCCACAAGAAGACTCAACATCACTGTCATCATAGGCATTATCATCAGTGAAGGCCTCAGCATAGGGCAATGTCATCTCTGAAATCATTTGTCTGACAGCAGTAAGACAGGCCACTTTGCCAAAAATTTGTCAACTATGGACCAAGTATTCTGTATCAACCATTTATCAACAAGACTCAGAAATGTCAAAAGTACAAAGTCAATAATATTGACTCCAGTTGATGAAAAGATTGATAGAGGGGGGAAGTATTGACTATTTTTCGTTGATATGTCAAATAGGTGAGTCAATATTATCGACCCCAATATTGACCAACTATTGACTAAGCTGCTGAGGGTTTTGATATGATATCAACCAACTATTGACCTTTTTATCAGTCGTTAACATTATTGATTTTGTGGTTGACTTATCAACAAGTATACAAAAAGTCAATAATATTGACTGATGACAACCAAAAAGTTGATAGAAGGGTGAAGTACTGACTCTAGCTGGTCAACAGGCTATTTACCAGTATCAACATTGACCAACTATTGATCAATAGCAGACACATGGTATAGTTGCCTATCTTGCAGCATAAGAGCATTCAGCAATATCAACCCTGTTGATTACTCAAACATCCAAAAGTTTGAAAATGGATGCGAATCTACTAACATCAATTTCAGGATACATATGTAGAAATCCCCAAATGTACTCTTCCAAGGAATAGGCAGGTTCACAAGTCTGTGATTTTTACAGCAGCTTTGTTATTTTTTGCCTATTCTCCTTTTAATTAGCTTCAGTTGATTTGATGTCAATTCCTGAGTGCCTGTTCAATTTTGTCTTTTGCTTCTTCTGTTATAGCTGAATTCTCAACTGATGATTGAAGCACCTCATCCTCCTGATCACACTCAACTATCTTACACTTCCTCTTTACCTTTGGTTTGTCTAGGAGCTATGCTTTTCCTAAAGAGGGCATCAAGGGTAGGTGTGAGATCCACTTTTTGTGTCTTAATTAGCTCCCATATCTTTCAGAAAAGGTCCCATCCATGGTCATGCACAAAATAACTTCCAGCATTCATGCAAGAATGAAGTGGCAATGTTTGTATTCCATCTTAAAAACAGGAGGTGCTATGCCTGTTTTCAGGTCATCTTCAGTTGAATGAAAATCTTTTAACCTCAGACAGAATTCACGATGTAACTCATGATGAAGATTTTTGGCAGCATCCACAATTCTTCTCACTGGTCCCTGTAGAAGAACATTTGAATTCAAATGTTTCTGTTTTGCTCTCCTTTCTTTCCTTGAATTCAACTAATCAAGACTTATCCCCATGTCCGTAATTTAACTTTATGGCTTAACGGATTGTGAAGGTGCTACCTTTAGATTGTGAGGATTTTCTTCACTAAAGCAAACACCAGCATCAATCCAAATCAGTCCCTTTCTCAAGGTGCATGTAAGTATCCAGTCTTGTTGCTCCTATAATGTTTTGACCCTTACTGACCATACAACAAACGGCTTCTGAAGAACAACACGAACATTTGAAGGGGTTCAGGGAACTACATTAATACTTTAGTGGTAGTGGACAAGTTTTCTCAAAATTAATAATAGCTACAGAGTGCTGTGCCTTTAGAGAGGCATATTTTGTAAATTGTGTTTATTACCTTGTATCTGCATGAGATGCTTGTAGATAAAATAGAATTATACATAGGACTTAAGTAAGATGCTTTCTAGCACAAAAAGTAACCTAGATTGGCATGCTGAGTGAGCATGAGTTCTTGTTTCACATCATCCGTACATTTACGTTTGGTACAGTACCCAGCTTGCTGTCACAGACTGAGATAAGTACTCTAAGAAAATTGTTTGCGTGCCAATAACCCGAGGTGGGGCAATACATGCACTATGCCCTTTCAAATTACAAGAGCACCAAGGACAAAATATGACCAGTAGAGAGTTCTCCACATTCCCTTTACATTAGATTTTTTGTCTGTGGGGCTCACTTAGCATTGTGGAGCATTGTCCAAACCCATTATCAGCATTCCACCACATAATACACGAGGAATTGTCCACAATGAACTGTCTGGAGATCACTCTATCATCATAAAAAACTGGGACAACAAAAAGTCAAGCCAAAGCATCAACACTGCTTGCCAGCAAGTGAAAAAAATATGCGATAACAGCATGATCCACATCATTAGATTTTCTAAGTTAGAAATAGATCTTTTAACCCAGCAAGACAGGCAACTTTGCCACGTGGAAGTTTTTGGCGAGCCAAACTGACGACAAGTGACGACTTTTGCATTTTTTTACTCAACTGACGACTTTCACGACCATCTGACGACCCTGACGACTTTTGGTGACGACCTTTTGACGACCTGACGACTTTTGGTGAAGACTTTTTGACGACCCTGACGACTTTATGTGACGACCTTTTGACGACCCTTGTCACGACTAATTGATTCCCTTGTGACGACCCTTCTGACGACTCTGGACGACCCACTTGACGACTTCACGACCTTTCACAAATATCTACGTCTCTGATCATCCCGTGCGTGAGAGCAAGTGACGAACAGTACGACTTGGTGACGACCATGACGACAAACGACCTAACTGGCGACCCAAGAGATCTTCTTTGACGACCCATGTGACTCCACCTGAGCGACCCCTGACGACCCAAGTGACGACCAAAAAACGACCCTGACGACCCCTGACGACTTTAGTGACGACCCCTGATGACTTTAGTGACGACCCGTTGACGACCGTAAAAATCTCTTGACGACATCTGACGACTCCTTCTGGCGATACTTATCGCCAAAGTCGAAAATTGCCTGTCTTGCAGATCATTGACTGTTTCCAGCCTAATGATATTTCTAACTCAACTTCTGTAGATCTAAAGCATTTCACTGTCTTTCTTGACAATATATTGCAATCTGTTTAGTGTGTAATATTGTCAGATAGATTAGATTTAGATGGTCTCATTCACTTATATATCATCACCAACCAGGTGTAGATTTTCACAGACTTCGTGACAAACTGACAAATATAATGTTGAGAGATGTCCCTTATAGATGCTGAAATTTCCCAGTTTTCTCTCAACCCCCTTAAGCACCTTGCTGATGTCTTCATACATTGATCATGTCATTAGAACTTTGGTTTGTTTCCTCCAGACTGATAACTGCCTTTACCTTTATCATTATGTCTGTCTAATCTGATGCCGTATTTGCTAGGCTAATTATGTTGGTTTGAATATGAGGATGGACGTTTCTGGAGAAATCATAGCACAAATGATGCTGGGAGTTGGGATGGATTTTTTTTCTCACAAAATTGAATTGTTCATGGACTGTTGGATTCATTGAATATTCAAAAAGCCTTACAAAAGCATGTCCAGAAATCATGGACAATACAAACATCTGATTAAATGCAGCCGCACCAAACTTGGACTAGGTTTGTGCTGCCTAGGTTCTCTTACACAAGAAGGACACATTTATTTTTTTGACTGGAAAACAGAGGAAGTATTATTATTTTTATTCACGTTATTGAGGTTGAGGGAAATGTGCTCTTATGAGATTTAATTGCGAGAGAAAGGATTGGTCAAATAATATCTCACTACATTAGAAAGTACATCCTTTGAATATAATTTCTGAAAGATAAGACTATTTCTGAGAGGCAAGACTTTTTCCGAGAAATAAGACTATTTTTGAGAAAGAGATGACTGAGATTACGGTTCCTGTTTGTTGATCAATTGCATGACCACTAGGTACATATGCTATGTTCCTATAAAAAGACCAGTTCCTTCAACCTCATTCCCACAAAGAAGGAAACGACTTTAAAATGGATACGAAAGTGTAGCACAATAAAATGAATTCATTTTCTTAATTTATTTTACTAGTGGAAAGTGCTCACAATTATTTTAAAGCATGATCTATCTTACTATATAATTGCATGAGAAAGCATAGCAATGAAATGATGGCACGGATTAGTACAGCCCAATTTAATATGGCAAACTATAATGCCATCTCTTTTAATCAAGGCTGATGTACCTTGTGGACAAATTCAATTTTTAATTGTCGTAAGCAAACTTATGAAGCCCCAGGTGATGATGGGACTAAGTACTACAGCACATCCAATTTAAAACGTTTATTTTATTCAGGGCAAATTTTACTGAGGGTCTTCTTCATAAAAATGCAAAGGTCCATTTTGTGATGATAGACGTTGTTGAACAGCCCAAGTCAATTTATAATTATGGGTGAAGACATATGGCTGGACTAAGTGACCTAAAACAGCCCAATTTAATATCAATTTAAATTGTGTAGCTTTTACTTCAAGGTTAATCAGAGATGCACAAAGGGCCCATTATTTGGAGTGGGAAAATGTTTTACAGCATGTTTATGGGGGCATTTGCACCCCGAATATGGGGAGAAAAATGCGGACAGAACAATGAGTTTGAGAAAATGAGCTGCTCTGGGATATAGATAGTGACAGGATAGCTTAGAGGCATAGAGTAGAGAAAACACGCTAATGGAGCTTTCAATCAGTCAATGCTGCTGGAATGGGAGAGAAATTGTACCTAGAAATCTCTGACAATAAATTGAGGTAGGGACATACTGATGGATCCATGCAAGACTGATGTGACCAAGATCCTACACAGCTTCATTGCTTTGGGAGATTTAGCTAAGGCCAATTGCGATTATTCAAACATGATGCAGAATGCATGTATTACAATTAGAGCCATGAGCACAGATTCAGTTCATCTATCAATAAAGCATGTTATGGTTCAATCACAGAGGGAGGGACCATCACAAGATCTTGGCCCTCTTTTGCTGGAGTAAATCCACCAACCATACCTCCTATCATTTCTGTACAACCCTTGGTGAACTCCACTTTGAAAACAGGCAATCTAATTTGCATGATATCATAAACTTGAATGGAAGCAGAATGTTGCCCATGACAAAAAGCAAAAGGTTCAAAACTAATTCCAATGTAAACTGTTATAAAGTCAAGCTTCAACAAAATGTTTCCCTCCTTATCAAATCATAGATGTTGCACACACACAATGACTTCATGGATGGTGCCGCTCATGACACATCACTTTCAGTTGAATTCTCCCCCAAAAAACTTCATGTAACAAGTGGTCATTACCAGCTATCAATTTATCCAACAATTCAACAACACCCTAAGGGATGACCCAACAGAACAAAGAATAAATATTCGGAAAAGGGATACTGAGAGTGTCAGTGTGTATATGTTGGTCCCCAAATGTGCACTGGCCTCATACTGGATCTGGGACCAATTTTTGTCCTGTGCTGGAACTGGGACGCCGATGTCCCCATACTGGCACTCTCTGTCAAAAAGTGATCTGGTGACGATTTGGAAACAATTTTTGGTCAAAGTAGAGACTTAAGCGTACACAATAAAAAAATCTGATTCGCTTTCTGACATAAGTAAATAGGCCATCTGCCCCATTCTGTTGCATCAATGCCATGCCATCTCGCTTTGTGATGGATAGTGCCAGTATGGGGCCGGTGCCAATTCTGGGTTACAAGGCCATTGTCCAGTTCCAGCACAGGACATCCAGTTCCAGCATGGGACATGACACAAACTTATTTTTGAGTCCAGTTCCAGTACGGGGCGCCCCATAGTAGCACATTGCCAGTATGGGGACGTTGGCGTCCCAGTTCCAGCACGGGACAAAAAATTGATCCCAGTTCCAGCACAGGATAGGTGCCTATTTGGGGGCTAACATATATATCTCATACCTTTTTCTTCCTTCAATGATTTGCTTCAGATTTGTGAGAACACAGTATTTGTCATCATGCTAATGGATCACATGAAAAGCAAGCACAGCAATTCATCTTGCACTCCCTGAAAAATCTGATGTATTAGCAGCAATGAGTAATTAGGTTTCACTCTTGTGTTGTGTAATGGCTTTTCAAGAGGATGGAGCTCATATGATTGTGCTATCACAAGTTGAGAAAACCCTCTAAGGTAACTATACCTTCTCTTTGATAAGTGAAACTTCTTTTACAGAATTAGCATGATGATTTTGAATGAGGAGCATTCAACATATACAACACATGTCGTGATGGGGCATCATTGCTGTCTGATGTACGAGGAGATTTTAAAGCCCAAAGCTCTCAAAGGGCACAACATCACAGTCCAAGGAAAAATCTTAATGTAGACACTTGCAATTCAAGGGTTACCTGTATGCAATATTCACTCATTCAGACACCTGTTGCGTTGCAAAATTGGTCTGTGCATTAGGAAAAATGAATGTACCTTGTTTTTGCAAGTAATCAAAGCAGGCACGAGGAAGTGCATGAGACTTCTATGCAAGAAACCAATCATGGTTTTAAAGAAGAAGGGAATCCAGATTTGGAAACAGATAGTTGCAATGAAACTTCCGTAGATTCCCATAGTATTATTTGGACTGAGATTGGGTGGTGACGGAATACATTTTGCTGAAAGGTCAGAATTCAAACCAAATAGTCAAACGCAGAGGTTATGCTACAATTGCACTGGAATCCAAATGACAGGCATTGTGAGACATGATACAATGAATTTGAATCATTGAAATGAAAAGAATACTGATGTCTCTGGCCCAGCAGCCCAGAGGTCTAATCACAGTGTGCTGAAGCCTCCCCCCAAAATACTCCAATTCTGCAGACAACAGAGATGATGCTGTTGCTACAGTACAAATCACACATCAATTTGTCTGTCATATTGGCAATGATACTCGCATCAGTGACCTCGCATTTCATCCGCTTAATGTTCCAAGAGCAGAAAGCAATTATAAGAAGTCATCAAAAATAGACCAGGAGAGCAAGATTCCAACAACAACCACATGCTGAGGACTTGTGAGTAACTGACTTGTGTGTTATTTGTCAGGTCTTGCAAATGATAGGAACTATATTTCTCTCTAACTATATTTCTCTCTGTTTTATCTTCATAAATGATTTTGAGTCGACAAAAATTGAATTGCTGTCTGATATACGAGGAGATTTTAAAGCCCAAAGCTCTCAAAGGGCACAACATCACAGTCCAAGGAAAAATCTTAATGTAGACACTTGCAATTCAAGGGTTACCTGTATGCAATATTCACTCATTCAGGCACCTGTTGCGTTGCAAAATTGGTCTGTGCATTAGGAAAAATGAATGCACCTTGTTTTTGCAAGTAATCAAAGCAGGCATGAGGAAGTGCATGAGACTTCTATGCAAGAAACCAATCATGGTTTTAAAGAAGAAGGGAATCCAGATTTGGAAACAGATAGTTGCAATGAAACTTCCGTAGATTCCCATAGTATTATTTGGACTGAGATTGGGTGGTGACGGAATACATTTTGCTGAAAGGTCAGAATTCAAACCAAATAGTCAAATGCAGAGGTTATGCTACAATTGCACTGGAGTCCAAATGACAGGCATTGTGAGACATGATACAATGAATTTGAATCATTGAAATGAAAAGAATACTGATGTCTCTGGCCCAGCAGCCCAGAGGTCTAATCACAGTGTGCTGAAGCCTCCCCCCAAAATAGTCCAATTCTGCAGACGACAGAGATGATGCTGTTGCTACAGTACAAATCACACATCAATTTGTCTGTCATATTGGCAATGATACTCGCATCAGTGACCTCGCATTTCATCCGCTTAATGTTGCAAGAGCAGAAAACCATTATAAAAAGTCATCAAAAATAGACCAGGAGAGCAAGATTCCAACAACAACCACATGCTGAGGACTTGTGAGTAACTGACTTGTGTGTTATTTGTCAGGTCTTGCAAATGATAGGAACTATATTTCTCTCTAACTATATTTCTCTCTGTTTTATCTTCATAAATGATTTTGAGTCAACAAAAATTGAGACAAGACAATATTGAAAAGTCCGGTGCTCGCATGGTCCTAAATGAATTGAAAAGAGAAGAAGATTCCCTTGAATACAAGCAGGGCAGGTTGACCAAAGCTTACCTTACACAGGAAGAAAAACCATCCTATGAGGATCAGTGGCAAGTGTAGGTGAGGTTTACTGCACTTTCTCTACAGAATAATTTATCTTAAAATGAAAGTGCCCACTTAAATATTTCAACTGAGAAAGCTGAACTCAATTTCTTCAGAGAAGGGACTACTAAATATCAGTCAATGTTGTTGTAAGGAGAAAAGACTCAACTTTCTATCATTTCCAGAAAATTAATAATCTAGACAAACACAATTACAACTCATTCAAAAGTGAAAGTGAGTCAAAAGTGATAGTGAGTCCTATACTATGGAGGCACGAAAGCAGTAGGTTTGATGGGATGAAAAGAATCATTACTTTATTAAGGGGCTGGTTATGCTAAGACATGCAATACATTGGAGATCATTGATGCTTTTACCTATCCAACATTCAGTTAAGTGATACTTTCCCAAGCAAGGCATTGTCTTTTTTCTGAATTTCTATCTGGTGTTGTTTTAATGCAATGCAGTTGACATAGTAAAAATCTAAAGAAGGAGTGGGGCATCAATCAGAGTTTGAATGATTCATTTGTCTTACATCGTATTTTTCCATTTTTTTAGTATTACATATTTACCTTCCATGCACTTGAAAATTCAAAAAGCAAAAGAACGTCATGAGTTGTATTTTTAATCAAGTCAAAACTTAATTCATAGGCTCAAAATTCATAATCCTATCTTTCTTTGTCACTCATATTGTACAAATAGTACCTTGAAAGAGGAGCAGGAAAGGAATATAGAGGTGCAAGTTCTTTACATGTGAGATTGTTAGTCGATTTCGCAAACCTTTTTTACCCCATCATTAGCATTTGTTGTTAGGATAGATATAGAAGTGATGATGTAAGGGTTAGTTTGACATCATTCTGTTCATTATCGAAAGATACTCTGATCTCTCATTTTTTGTTCATTAGAATATGAATCATGCATTTTTCATTTTTCCAAATGTATATCCCTGCCAAATCGAAATGCTACCTCCGTGTAGGACAAAAAGAGAAAGCGAAAGATCAGTTTCTCATGATCATTCAGTCAGTTTACAGTGCAACTGGATTAATGCAACACTTTTCTTTATTCATTATTCTAGCTTGCCAAAAGCATACAAGAAGACAAGACACATAATTCTCAACATTGCTGTTATCTGCATAGCACCAGATATTTCTCATACTCCTTAATCATGTTTTCTCAGCACAAAGCAATTGTGAACTTCATCAGAAAGGAAGTGATTTTTGATATAAGCTGATTAACTTCTGTCTCCTACAGTGAAGATGTGATGTCATTTGCAGGTCCTTTGAGCATATTGACACCGGAACAGCTATGGTGAGATAGTGATAATCAAAATTATAGTCTCATTGTTAGCAACAGTGTATTTCCCATTTTTGTCCCCTATTTGCAAGACAGACAAATTCACAAAAAATGGTCAACTATCCACAAAGTATCTATGATATTGGCTGCTATCAATGGCATTGAAAAACGACAATAGCATATAGACTCACCAGTCAACAATGTTTGACTAAAAAGTGGATGTTTTGGAAGCATATTTGCGTTTTTCTTTTTCAATGATATACCAATTGATATTACCAACTAGAGTTTTGACCAACTATAAGTAAGCTGTAGTGCAGCAGGAGGCAACTCGCAATGATTTCAGTTATAACATTCATCTTCTGTGCAGTAACCATAATTTTCTACTTTTCTATGTAAATTTTATCTATAAAGCCCTGTTGTGTTCCTACCTTTCAGTCTATCCTTTCTGTATGTTCTCCTGCCTCATGCCCATGAAGCACAACATCTAACATTGACACTCAACCATGATGGATCAACATTGCAAGACAGGCAACTTTGCCGCATGGAAGTTTTTGGCAAGCCAAACTGACAGCAAGTGACTGCTTTGGCATTTTTTAGTCGTGTGACTACCTTTCACAACCTTTGAACACCCCTGACAACTAATGGTGATGACTTTTAATGACCCTGATGACTCAGTGTATAGGCACTTCAAAAATCAGAAGACTAGTGGTGACAACTCTTTGGCATCCCATGTTACCAGTACTCATGGGTGCATTGTGACTACCCTGTATGATGTCACTGATGACCCACATGAAGACATTGATGACCTTTGGCACATATCTGTTGCTCTACTTATTTCATGATTGAGACCAAGTGACAAAATGTATGACTCAGTGATGACAAGGATGACTAATGACCTTAAGTGATGATGTGGCAAATCTTGTGGACAACCACTATGACTAGTGATGATGATACCTGACAACCCAAATGACCACCAAAATATGACCTGATGACCAAAATATGACCCTGACGACCCTTAAGACAAAGGCTGACTACCTAGGATGACCACTTGATGACGTGGTGATGACCCTCAAAATATTCTTGATGATATCAGATGACTCAATCTGGTGATATTTATCGCCAAAGTCAAAAGTTTTCTGTCTTACCGAATGACAGTGCAACTGGCAATTTCTCAACAGCATCCGGAGCTCAGGTCATCAAATTTGGGGACAATCTATGAAATATATCCTCTGATCATGATTCATTTTGGATGACAAACAATTGGGTTCCTGCATCAAACAAATTACCTCATATTTGGTGCCAAGTCTTGCATAAGTAGCTTGCTGGTGTAATTTTGTGTCATTAATTAATTGTACCCTTACAACAACAGACCACACCATTCTTTCTCAAATACATGCAACCTTTAATAATATCCCCATCACCAAACTATCATATTTCTAAGACTAGTGAAATTTATGAGACATAGTGTGGATGGACACAGACAAGAGGAAGGGAACGGGACATACTCTTCTAGACAGATCACAATGTCATCAGTGGTGATGTTGGTGGGACAAGAAAATGAGACAATACTATCTCATATTAAATATACTCAAATTTCATGGTCAGACTTATTTTTGTAAATAAACTGAACATCCCATAATGTAAAGTGATTGAAATGAATTCTAATAATACTAGTAAGAACAGATTTTATAAAGCAGAAAATATCTGAAAGACAGAGTGATTGCACTGTGATTGCAGTTGCAAAGAGTGATATCCCGTGAGCTCATGTGCCACAGCAGTTAGGATTCTGGAGAACTATCAACCACTAAACCTACATATATTTCCTAAAAGTTTTAAAAGGACTTGAAATTTGTTGGTAAAGATAATTCCAATGTTGACCAAAAAGTTGATAGAAGAGCATGTATCACTATTGACAAAAATGTATCAACCAGCTATTGGCCAATTGCATAGAAATTGGTGAAGTTGCCTGTCTTGCTGTGGTATATAAGGACAATGCTTCTCTCTTGATATTAAGTAGAATGCAGAGCACATTTCATTTAATGCACACAAAGACACAGTGGGCATTGCTCTCCATTGAATAGGCTATCAGCCTGTCATTTCAACACAGAGCAACTTGCTTTGCATTGGCCCAACTTAGAGATGCAGAGCAATTTTTTAGAAGAGGCCATCTAGTAGTTTCTGGATCCGTACACATCACTCAAAAGTTGGTAACTTTTAATACTAATTCCTAAATGCAAAAAATACGAACAGAATTCAAATAAGCACGTCATAACCACAATTAAGCGCAATCAACAATGCAATGTTCACTATGTGTTGCGACCATGGTGAGATTTGTATTGACATAGATGGATACAAACATCAGAGCGGGCTACAATGAGGCAACAATACAACAATGAGAGGAAATTGATTTTTTGCAATGCATCATAAATCTTGGAAACCTGCTTTGCATTCTACATTATGTCAAGTGATAAGCATGAGCCTAACACTTAAGAGTATGATTACATGTGATTTCTGTAGATTTGAGCTTTCCTGCCATTAACAGTACAATCTTACATATCTTGAAATCAAATTTAAAAGTCAATCAACTTGAGTTGCTTGAAAAGGATTGGAGACACTTTAAGTTTATCACAGACGCAGCTGAACATTGTCTATTTGTCCAATCAACCTTTTTACTTCTGTAGTAGGATAGTTTGGCTAATCGAGAGTGCAAACATGCTATTTGCCAAGGATACCATGATAGTCATATCATAAGTAATGGGCGCAGTTGGCATGCTGGGATTTCACTCAACTCTAAATCCTTCAAATTCAATACTTGTTGCTATAAACTTGACAATTTTGAACTAGAAGTTGACCATTGGTGGTGTAAACGATGACTTGGAGCATACAGAAAAGCAATTTGCAAATCACATTTACACAAATCACACCGGCATAAATTTGGGTAACTTACCGTTAGTGTTAGAACTAACCAAAAACATGAACAAGAAAGCACATTTCTCTGTAATCTCATGTTGCTTACCTTCCATGGGACCCATTTTCTATTTTTCTATCATGGTGTCCTCATGTCTGATGATGCATAAAATTTAGCTCCTCTTACTTCCTCTTTGAGATGCAGTTTACCATCAAAACGATGCTCTTGCGCCATTAACCCCTACAAAATCTAGCAAAAGATGTGTATTCACAATGAAAAATTGGAGATAGCACACAAGTAGTAGTAGAGGCGGGAGCGATCTTAGTTGAAATAAAATTGTGTAAGTGTGATTTGTGATTTGGGTAGGCTGGTAAACATGGCCTTCTTGTCAACCAGGATTTGTATAAATTACACAGCGTTTGTCTAAAGTTAAACCAATTATTCCTGTTAAAACACAAAAATGTGCATTTGTGATTTGCAATTTCTGTTATTGGAATGCTCCAATATGCTCTCCATAGGTAACGGTTCTATTTTTGTCAGACAAACCCTTAAATATCATAGTCAACATCTTGAAGAGGTAACTGCAAGAAATGTTTCTGTTACCTATATTTGTGTCACACGTGCAAATGCACTATTATAGGCGACCATTCATTTTAAGTCATTCAAAATCTTTGAATGTTATAATCAACTTCCTGTTTATATAATCACAAGTAATGTCTCCTTGTTACCTACACTTGTCAAACTTTAAAATTTGTGCCAATGGCAGAGGAGGAGGAGAAGGAGAAGAAGGAGGAGAAGGAGAAGGGGTAGGAATGACATATGTTTTACAGCTTCCACTGACTGCACTTGACCCCACAAAGTAAAAACACGGATTGTATTGATGATCCCAGATTATGCACACCAAAAGAATTCAGCATATGCCAGGTCCATTGCAACTGTTAGACTCCTCAATTATGTACTGGCACTTGTCGCTCTCATGACCAACATATGATATTGATTTTATTGTGTGCATGGATATGTAGTAGAGGGTGCAATGGTAGTTACTTATGGCAAAAAATATGTTGATGGCACATTTTTTCATTCTAATCCAACTTTGCCATCACCAACTTTGCCATCACCCATTTTGACATTCACCCCTCAACTCTTTTTCAATCAGCATAAAAATGGAAATCTTTCACCCCCAATTCTCACAATCTGTTCCTTAATGGTATCCACTGCTAAAAACTATCGGCAATTAGCAAGGCAGTTGCATCGGGGTAATATTATAAAATGTGACTATATCGCCCATGTTGTAACTTTCTCCTGCTGTACTACAAAGTAAGAATCAAACAGCACCAAAATATGCAGACAACCATGACACAATAGTTGCCAAGAGACCCAGTCAAAAATAACCAGATAACTACAGTGGTTCTGACAATCATGGTGTTGCACCACTCCTTTGTACTACCAACGCAAGGCACAGTGATCCTCAATTTTACCGCAACAATTGCAATGAAATGGATGAATATGATTTCTGATGCTCCGGGAAGAAAGGCAGAGCAATGTTTGTCCCTGTCAACTCCAGTCTCTCCCTCCCCCACCCCTATTAACAAGGTTACTTGATTGTATGTTGCACATATTCACCCAAATATGTCTCAAATTACTCACCTATTTTTGTGCTATCCAAACAGGCTTCAGGATGGAAGGGGAGGAGGCTCAAAGCTTAAGCAGGGACTGCATTACTAACAGCTGCTGCAATTTTTTTGCACGAAGCAAGACAGAAGTAATATCAAGTAAAATCCTTGAAATCAAGGAAGTATTACATTTAAAAATAAGGGGCTTGTCTAAGCTTGGTTAGTGGGCGCATGCGCTTTGGGTGCTTCACTCGAGCCTCTCATTCAAATGTGACTTTTTTGAAAATTAGTACAATTTAGATGGTAAGCAAGCATCAGAGCATTATGAATACCCATCTAAGTTAAACAGCAAAATTAATCATTTACAGGTGATCACACTGTAGATGAGTAACACGAGTCAGTATTAATTACATAGTTAATTTATGCTGATCAATGTTGGTTGATTGGCGTTGTCAATGGGCAACACAAGAGGGACATGGCCGTGTCTTTTTCCCTTGCAGTCAGCACGTGTGTGGCCTGCGCTAACATCCCAACCATGGGTGGAGCAGAATCCACCCAGTATCCACTTGTGGTTGATGGCGGCTTGGGGGTGGAACATGCCTTGAGAGTCAGAGGATGCAAGTGGAGGTTGGATGCCTTGCAGGGGCTTATGGTTGGGTGGCTTGAGGTTGAGGATGAGCTTTTTGAGTTTGTTGGCAGTGGGTTTTGCGAGGGTGGCATTGGAGGAGACCAGAGAGTCGAAGGTGGCCTTTTCGTTTACAACGGCAAATGCCATGTTGTCTAGATGTCTTTCAAGTTTGGAGAGGGTGGGAAGATGATTGCCTGATGGAGCGGTCCTGGAGGGGTGGCAGGCCGTGACCAAGGTGCTGTATACAGCGATGGATGCAGAAGCGCTGCCAAAGATGGTGCTCTACATCTTTTTGGTCCTTTAGTGCCTCAGATTTCCAAGCCAACCATGTCGTGTTGGCTGGCACTAGGCCTCCCAGTCTAGGCAGAGTTTGGGGAAGCTGCCAGCTGCAAGTAGTGACATAGTTGCAATGTTGGCTAGCCAGTCATTGGTGATGGGAAGGTTGGCTCGGGTGGCCTTCTTTTGGGCGTCTTCAAGGTGGTTGATATACTCGACGATGCAAGGATTGTCCACCCACCAACCAAGCATGGCAGCGTGGAGATGGAAAATCTTGTTTGCTTTCAGCCTGCCACTGCTGGAGGCAAGATGCTCAAGGTACATGCATATTGGCACTTTGTTGAAGAAGGTGGCAGTGTCCTTGAGGGGCAGGAGCCACATTTCTTTGACAATAGTGGCAAAGCAGATGCGGAGTTGGTGTTAGACCGTCCTAATGAGGCATTGACACTCGAGTTTGGCAGTCCATGCTTGCTCCATTGGTGGCATTGATAGCAATGGAGGGATCTTAGGCAATGGGGGTGGTTTTGAGGCGGTCGAAGTCATGGCCGAACTGGCGGGGGTAAGCAGTGGGCTCGTCAATGAGGCCAGAGAGGCTATCATTGCGGAGGAGATTCGTGAGGAATTCGCAAATGCTCTTCACGTCGTTGTCTGTCAGAGCACCGGTGATGGCAGGGAAATTGGATGTTGCACCGGCAACAAACAACTTGGCATCCTCAGGAGTGGTCATGGCGGTGAGCGGAGGGTGCTGTGAGGGAAGTGAGAAAAAGCAGCTAAACTAATTGAAACAAAAGTTAACCATGTATGTATAAGAGCAACGTGAGTTGGTATTAATTGCATGGTTAATTTATGCCAATCAATATTGGTGGAACAGGGTTGTCAATGGACAACACAAGAGGAGAGTGGAACGTGTGCTCAAGCGTCAACGACTGATGTTCACACATGAGTGCAAGCTATGCCTCAACAATGAGTGGTGTTCAGAGTTGCGTGACCGTGCACGCGTGTATGTGTATTAGCGAGTCCAAGTGTGGGCCAGTGGGCACATTATGTGTCTGCTGGAAAGTGTGATCTCAACACACACCTACTCACATCCTTCAAGTGCCTGTTATTGTCAAAGATGACAAAACCTGTTGCACTGGAGCAGCAGCAGCAGGAGGAGGAGGAGGAGGAGGAGGAGGAGGAGGAGGAGGAGGAGGAGGAGGAGGAGGAGGAGGAGGAGGAGGAGGAGGAGGAGGAGGAGGAGGAGGAGGAGGAGAAAAATTGGCCTTTTTTCCAATACAACTAAGATTTTGAAAAATCTTGATTTTTGTGTCAAAAACAAGTTGAGTGAATTCCCATTTTTCAATTTTCAGACATAACTGTCCCAAAGTACTCACCTTCTTTTTATGAATCTGTCATAATACAGCCATATACATGCACTAACCAACTAGAAAAAGATTAGGTTACATGGACCAATTGACATTCAACTTGCTTGTGATTGATAATTCATATTTGACAAGGAGGGCACATAATATTTTGTCTGCTGTATTATTTTTCATCGAAACATAACATACCTCTCAACAGCTGATGTACTGTCAGGAATGCTGGATGTGAAGGGCGGAGGTGGAAGGTGAGGGAAAGGAGACATCTTATTTTTGAGAGGACTGCTAGTGATTTACTATATTAATAGATCTCTTTGCCATTTCTCCCAACACAATGAGGTTGAGGGAACTTGTCTATTATTTATACAAATATATAATACCTAACTAGTTGTAATTAAATATCGATTAATCCCGGAAACGTAACTTCAGTCATCTCTTTCTCAAAAATAGTCTTATTTCTCAGGCCAGGCTTATTTATCGGAAATAGCATTATATATTAGATTATTTCCAAGAAATATGCCTTCTCTGACAAATAAGATTATTGCCGAGAAATAAGCCTATATCCGATAGCTAAGCAAACATGTACTATTCCTATGCAGAGATGCCTCTTATTTCCAAAAAATAAGCCTTTTCCAAAACACGAGACTATCGCAGAGAAATAAGACTTTTACCGAGATTCGGAAATAGTCTTATCTCTCGGAGATAGTCTTATACTATTCTGAAATTATTTTCAAGTACGTACTTCCTAATATAGTTTGAGATAGACAAACTATTTGATACCAATCAGTTTACTTGCAATTTAATCTCATAGTGCACATTCCCTCAACCTCAATGCGGAAGAATGCACACCAAAGATACATCAGTTGAATGATATCTTATTCATATAATTGAATAATCCTTGTATCAAAATTCATGCCATTAAAAAATTAATCATGATTGATGAAATTTTTAGACAAATACTAACTTTCTTACATGTTTTCAAAGATAGAATGGGTAAAAAATAGAATACAATGTACAACTTTAATGAGGGAAATTGAGGTAGCAGGCGAAAGAAAATTAAGACATGTTCACGGATTGCAAGCCCAGCTAGAAAGAATTAGAGCATGCTAATTACAAATGTTCAAAAATCTTGCTTTCTTGGCAAAGTTGTGTACTACTTGCTCTAAGTGGCACAAATTTCCCAGAGAAACAAGTGACGTCAAAAAGGAAATGGAACACATTCAGAGTGGTATTTGACACTTTTTCTTCTAAATTTATCTTTCTTTCATTCAATAATTGAATTTGATTGCTGTTTGTCAACATTATTCTTTCATAATGAAACAAAATGACTAACATAATGTACCAGGTGCATATGACCACCTTTTTCCTGGTTTACTTTTTGTATTGTATGGCAAAGCAATGCAAAAATCTTGTATATTTTCTAATAACTGTTGCCCAGCAGCAAAATTATTGCAATGGAATTTCAGCAATAAGACTGCACATATGTCCAAGTAGAACTTGCACTAACACAAGATAATTATGACAAGGCTGATACAGTCATTTTGACTTATCAATTACATCAACTCACTCCTTGAATATCATACATGAATCATCGAGTGGGGAAGACTTCTAAAGCATCGATGTTGTCCAACTCATTTGCACGTGCATGTTCTCCTTGCAATGAAATGCAATATGTGACAAATAAGAACATGTTTATTATGCACATGATTCATTCTGTAAAAAAAGTAAAACAAAGTCTCAGCATTCATACATTATTCTATGAAGCTTTTTCAAATGTTAGTTATATTGGAAACATCTTCTTTTCTCGGTTTTGAGTATACTTCTACAACAGTAGAAGTATAATACCATTATTTATCAACTGTTATTTAAACTTAATACTTCAGTTTTTTTAAAACAAGACTAATGCAATGAAATCCTCCTGCACTATCCTCTCAATCCCCATGGTGCAGCTGAGAATGATTTCCCTTGCTTGCTACAAAAAATCTTGCACCGGCTGCTAGTATTTTGCAATATTTCAATATGATGTTTGTTGTCATATAATAATGACATGATAACAAATGGTTTGACCCCTTGCTCAATCCTCTGTTTTTTGACATGTTAGAACTAAACTTTCTTGTTTGCAAAAGTTCCAGATTCCATCTTGTTTTGTGTTGGTTTGTTATCTGCCAAGATTAAATGGGTCTTTATTACCAGTTCTGTGACCCCTGAGCCTGAGTGTAATAGTACTGATTCAATACCATTTGCTGAAATTGTTATTGAAACGATGTCCATACTTCATGTAGCGCTCTCTCTTCATTGCTGTACCAGTAAGAAATCATGGTGCTGGTGGTCCATCATACATGATATTTTGCATATTTAACCCAACAAACCATGATATACCCCATAATGCCAATAAAGTCATTGATTTAGCCTTAAAAAGAGTGAAGCACCATAATTTACCATGTATAACCCACCTACTATCCCATGGGGCTTTGATTATTGTTTTCCAAATGGTTTTGCATGTAGAAGATGAATGCCCTGACATCTTTTTTCTGAAACCTGCTACACATCTCTATCTCTATGAGACCTATCATCATCAGCAGATCACAATGTTTCACAAAAATCAGAGGTTTTTTGGGCCATTCCACCAGTGCACCCCAACATGTAGGGTCAAGACCTTTCCCTCAATCAATCTGATGACTTGTTGCTGCTTTAGTTGGGAAAAATCAACTGGTGTCCACTAGTAAAGTATTCTGTCTCCTGTCCAAACTGCATCACAGCCCAGAACAAGTGATACTAAGTACTGGAGCAATATTCTTACAGTTCATGTCACCATCTTGTGACTTCAGCAAATGTAAATAAATAACAAGAATTAGCGTGTCACTGAATGCATTTTTTGTTAGACCTACATGAGTGCATTTGTTAGACCATAATCATTGGAATGCTGTGCATAACTCGTGTTGAATTATTACATACACTCACTACGTACTTAGCCGTATGATACCGCTATGCTGCTATGTTACGATATTGTACCCTGAATTGGATGAAACCCTTCCCGCCATTTCTCCCTGTTTCCCCTGGTTTCACCCTCACCCACGCCATTCCTTAAAGATCGTCCACCATGAGCAACAGCAGAATGCCTTTAAAAATGAATTACTCGTGGTGTCAGCCAGCTTCATCTGTTTTAAAATCTGGAGAGGACCAACACTCCTTTATTTGCACACAGCAACGACATTGGCCAAAGATTGTTTCTGCAGGCCTCAACCAACAACAAAAACCAAAAGCGTTCAAACAACCCATCACCGCAACGACAACAACAATCGACAACTTGGCGTACTTTCTTTCAGCGATCAATGATGGGTTTCGCATGTGGCATTCGAGCCGCGACGCTTGCCGCCACCGCAGTGGTTGCGGCTCTTCAATCTTCACCGGTCGAGACCGTGTCGAAGCCGACGCTCGCTGCCAGAGGGGCGGGATTTCTGAAGAATTTCGTCAACATTGCCAAATGCGAGGATTCAAATGGTCTCAGCGATAGTTATTGGTGAGTAAACAGCGGGGCCACTTTTTAATTTGTTGCCTATTTATTTTGAATTATGGTGTGCTCAGGCAAGCAGGAATGAGTCTGCGAAATGCCGAAATCAAGTAGACTCGGACGGCGAAATGTTGTTGCCTGCCTGCCCCTGATCGAAGTTCGATGATAGCTGTTGACAATGCGAAAAAAGTTTTGCGACTCAATTGAAATCTCATTATTATATGGTTGCTCATTGGAATTATTTGCGTAAAACGCCAATGCAATAACATGATATTGAAGCACAACATAATATTGAAGGAACTGTGCGACAACAAAATATTCATTGTTCAAGTTGGCAGTTTACTTTTTCTTTTCTTCTTGCAACAAATTTATTCCTTGCTGAAATCTCTTTTTTCATGTCTCTCTCCGCAATGTCCCAACATTATTTGAAATGCAGGGACGCCGCATCCAGATGTGGCACTTGCATCGAAACACCTGGATGTGTATTCTGCACCAGCAATTTCTTGTGTGTGAATGGAAACGAATTGGGTCCAGTGGACAATGTCTGTGAAGCATGGGCTGCAGATGCTTCGGCGTGCCCCGAGTTGCCGCAGTGTAGGATGAACAAGGCGTGTTCGACTTGCGTGAGAAACGACGGTTGTTCATGGTGCCAGTCTCTCGATGAATGTATGCCAGCTGCTGAGACAGCGTTTCTTCACTGTGAAGGTAGAGTTGATATGGGAGGCATGTGCCCGTCTCCCTTCACAGAAACCACAAGAGTTGCAGGCAATCTTATCGTCCAGGGGGACAATGACCGAATGGGCGGCGGCGTTCACATTTTTGGTCCCTGCAACAAAGGTATGATGCAAATAATTCCCACTTCTTTTCTTATTCACCTGTCTCAGATTGCAACATCCATCTGATCTCTCTTACATTAAAGATGACTGCAATGCAGATGGATACCACTCATTTCTCCTTGATGGTGGTGCATTTGACTTAAGATCGGGTGGTCGTGTATCAATCTCTGCAGCAAATTCTAACAATAACAATGTCCAAGCACACGAACTTTTTCTTCGCTCCGGTGATGGGACGAGCCAAGTTGGAGGCAGTGGAGGTGATATCTTGATCCTAGCTGGCGATGGATCAGGTGGTAAGATTTAGAACTACTTCTCGAATTGATGTATACACATTTCATTATCAAAGACTTGCTTCACTCATGATTCTATTTTCATTGTATTTTCAGCTGTTGCATATGGTGGAAAGTCTGGCCACGGAGGATCTGTGTACATTAATGCTGGTGAAGCCAAAGGTGCTGGTGACGGCTCGATTGGAGGTTCGATTCATATTGCATCTGGACAATCCCAAATGTATGGGGGAGAATTGTCTTTGTTATCTGGTTTTGGTGTAATGGACAGCGGTCAAGTCACAATTTCCTCCTCCCCAGTAGGCAAGTATTCCACAAGCGGAGGGGTCAAACTAACTTCTGGGTCTGCCAATGCCATTGGAGCTTCCTCCGGCACAGTTTTCATTGCATCGGGGAACAACAAGGACACAACTCCAGGAGCTGTTCAATTGGTTGGTGGCAGCTCAGATCAAGGTCAAGGAGCTGATGTTGGCATTTTTGCTGGAGAAGGAACTTCATCTGGAATTGGAGGAAGTTTATCTCTCCGTACGTCATTCACTGTTATTATCATTCAAATCTGTCAAAAAAAACTAATTCAGATTCTTACTTGTATTTTTCCAACCATGTTCTTCTACTAACTGGCACATCTCTTCTCGAAAGAGAGCGGTGAGAGCAGTCACGTGTCTATTGAGACTAGGCCATCAAGGCTGAACAGTAGTGGGGATATATCATTGCTTACTGGTTCATCGAGCTCAAAATCAAGTGGTAATGTGGGCATCGAAACATCAGCTGCTGCTGCTGGAAGGAAGCCTGGAGCCATCCACCTTTTGACTGGGAGTTCGAGTTCAGATGGAGGTGAAATCATACTGACAGCAGGATCAACAACTGGCAGCTCGCAATCGACTGGGGGTGACATAAGTTTACTGGCAGGTTCTGCAAGTGCCGCAATAGAACATGATGACTTTGGGTACGGGTCTGTAACTGGCGGTTCAATATACATTTCTGCTGGACACTCTTTCGGCAAGAATGGAGACGATTTTGGCGGAAGCCTTGATCTCCATGCTGGTGATGCAATGTATGCAGCCGGTGGACCCATTGCCATTGCGTCAGGATCAAGTGAACAAGGCAAATCAGGAAATATTCGTATTTCTTCCAGGGACTCTAGTTCGACAGGGGATATTTCTATCACAAGCGGAGCTGCCTCTTCAGGCAATTCTGGATTGATATCACTGCAATCAGGCGATGCCACCAAAAAGGCAGGGGACTTAAATATGCTAATTGGATCATCTGAAGATGCGCCTGGCGGTAGCGTATTCATGAAAGCAGGTTCTACTCCAAGCAATAAGGTCGGTGGCATGATTTACATCAGCTCAGGATCAAGCGAAGGTTCTTCATCTGGCAACTTGATCCTCCAAAGCCCAGATCTGGTATCAACAAGTTCATCAGGATCATCAGGTTCTGTTCTGATGTCAACCGGAGATGCGCTCAGCAAAAATACCGGTGCCATTCGTCTGACTACAGGTGCAAGCACCACACAGCTTGCAGGAACAATAGAATTGAGTGCTGGCTCTTCCGCATCAGGAGATGGAAGCAATGTCAGTATCACATCAGGCTCAACTTCTGATAATGCTGTTGGGGGAGAGATCGTGTTGACTGCTGGACGTGGTGCTGGAGGTGGTTCAGTGACAATACAAGGAGGGAGCAGTGAATTTGACAAAGCACATAATGCGTATCATGGTGGTCCAGTGGTTATCAAAGGAGGATCAAATTCGATCTCTGGGGGCATGGTAGACATTCAAGGAGGCTCTTCAAGTCAAAGCACTGGAGGAAGCATTGTCGTCATTTCAGGCTCCTCTGATACAGAGTTGTCAGGAAATGTGTCCATCTCATCAGCAAATGGTAGCTTGGGCGGAAAAACAGCTAGTGGAGAGATATCGATTTCAACAGGTTCTTCCCATGACAGCTCTACATCAAGTGGTTCTGTCCAAATTGAGACCGGTGAATCGACTCTCGGACAAAGTGGATCTGTACTGATTAAAGTTCAAGACAGTGCTGTAAATGATGGTGGAAATATCGACCTTTTAGCTGGCAACACAGGCGGTAAAATGTCTCGTGGGGGCACAGTCTCAATTCTAGGTGGAAATGGAATGCACGAGGCAGACAATGGAGATGGAGGGGACGGAGGAAATCTTGTGCTGAGTGGAGGATTTGCAAATGGCCGCTCATTTATTGATCAAGGTGGTAGCATTACTCTCAAGGGAGGAGATTGTAAGCAGTTGAATTATCTTATAGTGAAGTCAACTTGAGGAATGGCCCATGCTATCTTTCACCCTCTCTCCTTACATTTCCTTCATTTCTTCTACATCATAGCCAAGATGGGCTATGGGGGTGATTCTATACTGACAACAGGGTTAAGCGAGAGTGGATCATCTGGCATGATGTCAATTTCCTCTGCACCATCTCCTCACTTAAGTGGGGATGTCTCAATTTCAAGTGGTAGCGGTGCCCAAGGATCTTCAGGGACTATCTCGTTAGAAACTGGATTCTCAGACCATTCAGCTGGAGGCATCAAATTACGAGTTGGAGATAGTTTTGGATATCGGAATGGGGGTGAGATTAATTTAATACACTCATTCTTCAATAAGTAGCGTTTGCATAATTTTCATCATTTCATCATTGCATGTTTCACATGTTAACAGGTGATATCTCACTTGATGCTGGTCTAACATCATCTGCATCAATGAAAGGTGGAGAAGTGAGAATCACTGCCGGTGAAGGTTCCAGTGACCACTCGACCGATGGAGGAGATGGAGGCAATATAATACTGAGCGCTGGTCAAGCCAAGGGTGCCTCTCAGGCCGACAATGGAGGAATGATATTCATAAAAGGTGGTGCGGCAGACTACGGAAATGGTGGTTTGCTGTATGTTTCCTCAGGTATCAGCAATAAGGGATCATCTGGTGATATCATGATTAACACCGAGGATGCTGGAGCTTTTGGCTCAAGTGGCTCCTTGTCATTGATCACAGGTGCATCACAACAAGGCCCCCAACAATCAGGAACTATAAATGTGACAACAGGAAACGCCTATAGGAATTCAACTGGGTCAATCAATATTGCTAGTGGAGATGCCCTGTCGAGTCATTTTGCTAATGCCGGGGATGTTGTACTGAAGACTGGATACAGCAAAAGCACTTCCAGTGGCTCATTTTTGATTGAAACATCAAAAAGTGGCGGACATAGTCGCTTTGCTCAAAGTGGGGATATAGCAATGCGCACAGGAGATACACCTCGTGGAAAAACTGGTTCGGCGATGCTTAATACTGGCTCTACAGAGGATGGTGAATCAGGCAAGCACAAACCAAGTTGTATTATTGGCTCCTTTGTCACCTGCATTCTCTTGTAAACTCTCAAGTTTGTGTGTTCTCTGCAGGATCTTTCAAGGTCGAGCTTGGTAATAGCAAGCATTCGTACAATGGTGGTTCAATTTCAATGAAGGCTGGTGACACGTTTGGAGAGGTTTGTTATCTTTTGCGGGGTGTGTAATGGATTCCAACTTTCTTTTTCCTCACTCAATTCACTTATGCCTATCATTCAGTCAATGAGCGGTGGCTCTGTGGAAATTACTGCTGGCGATGGAAAATCTACAGGTACTTTGTATGGTGGAGGCAAAGGAGGAGATATGCATTTCACAGCTGGCTATGCTGAAGGTGTCAGAGATGAAGGGATTGGAGGATCAGTGGCAATCTCTGGTGGCATGGCAAGTCACCTTAGCGGTGGTCATTTGATTCTTCAGTCAGGATCTAGTGAGCAGACTTCAAGCGGAATTGTGGGTAAGAGTGTTTCAGTAGTAATATAGCAAATGGTCAGCGTTAGTTTGCATCTCATGCATTGCCTTCATTTACTGTTCCGTCATAAGTTATTGCTACTTCAGATGCTGGAATCAGTGGAACCAGTGGATTCATGAAATTGAACACTGGAAAGTCAGAAGCATCCAACTCAGGTTCAATAGAAATCAGCACTGGCAATGCAGTAGATGAAAGGACACTGATACCACGCTCTCCAAGGTACAAAGGAGGGGACTCAGGATCTATAAATATCACTGCTGGACTTGGTGTTAATAGAGGGGGTAACATTACCATGACTGCGGGTGGTAAGCAGTTTTCTCTTATCAAAAAATTAAAATAGCTATCTAAGCGAAACAGCTAAACTTTTTCTTGTTCTTTTTCAAGGTGTCACTGGTCAGATTCCTCGATCCATGTATGATAAGAGAAATCAAATGGGGGGAGAAGTTTTGATATCATCAGGTCATTCCATGGAAGCAAGTAGCGGGAGGGTCTCTGGTAAGTTAAGCTGTTCATCGAAAATCTCATAGCTGCCCACAACTAATCCCATTACCCATCAATACAAATCGAAACAGTTGGTAGTGCTGATTCAGGTACTGTAGGAACTTCAGGTATCTTGACGTTGTCAACTGGAGACACACAGAGAGGAGATGCTGGGATGATCGGTGAGTTGAAACTTGTAAATTGACATCTAGTTCAGAGTTATTCTCAATAACCACTTACCCCTTCTTGATGCTTTGTCTCAGCTCTACTTTCTGGTAACTCTCAAGATGAGGGCAAAGGAGGAAACATCGAAATACTTGCTGGCGCATCTTCGGGGGATGAGATAAATGGTCCTACAGTATTCCTTCATGGTGGTGAGCACATGACCCTTTGTGAATTTTTCTGCTCATAAGTAAATTCTGCCTTGTTTCTTAATCGCGGGTCGCTGCTGCTTGTTTCCTGTTCTTTGTTGCAAGGAACATCACTTGGCAGGAAAGCTCTAGGCGGAAATGTTGAGGTGAGCATCATCCCTCGTTTTTAGTGCTCTACTTCTATTGACTGTAGCTGTATTCAATACCACTTTTAACTACTATTGAAGATTTTTGGGGGTGCTGGTAAGTCTGGATCTTGGCTGACTATCTGTAAGACTAGACGATCTATGCTCATGCACTTTGTTATAAATAGGTATAAATGAAAACCAATACTATGGAGGAGGCAGAGGGGGAAATGTCGATATAACTGGTGGTGTAGCTTATGGACAGAACAGTGATACTGATGTTGGAGGTATTGTACCTTCTTTATGATTCTCATCTGTTGCGCTTCAAAAATAATTCTAGGCCTCACCAGTTATTTCACTTTCATGTAGGATCTGTCGAAATACTTGGAGGATACTCTCATGAGTCAACAGGAGGTGAGTAGCTTTTTCAACATAGTTAATCCTCTCTCCTTGTTGGGCTTTCTTGTATGAAGAATAAGGCTAACACCACAGGGAACCTTACATTGATTCCTTAGGTGATATCAATGTTACTTCTGGACGATCACAGGAAGCTTCAAGGTGAGTTTTTGCAGAGCATGGAACATCACTTTGTCTTCACGGAGCAACTGAATATGTTCTTTGACCTCATCTTTTTCTATCGACAGTGGTGACATGGTTGTTGGGACTCAGAATGCGGGGGCGAAGGGTTTTTCTGGGAGCATCCAAGTCACAACAGGCATCTCACAAGAAGGTGGGTCCTCAGGATCTATCAAGTTCCAGACAGGCAATGCATATGGATCATCTCAACGTCAACTACACGACAGTGGTAACATAACACTTGAGATCGGAGAATCCAACCAAGGCAATGGGGGAAGTGTACATGTTTCCTCTGGGCACTCATTTTCAAGAGATCCGTGTAAGATTGACTTTCAAACTCATAAGACGATATCAATGGTTTGAAGCACATGTTACAACTCTCTTTTCCCACTCTTCCCTAAAATACCCAACAGCTGAAGGAGGTAGTATCATGCTTAAAGCTGGAGATTCGAGCTATGATGGAAGGTGGCATCAACTGTCAGAAAAGATTGGGGGCTCTATAACTCTTGCTGCCGGAAAATCTGACGGACAATCTCAATCAGATAGTGGAGGCACTATCAAGCTTTTTGCAGGATCTGCAAGTGGAGGATATGGAGGTTCGATTTCATTTTCCAGCGGCGGTTCCAGCTATGACTCAAGTAAGCCTTTTCATCGGATGATCACACATCAACATTTCAGTATTCGTTATATTTTTCACCCTACTTTTCCCTTTTTTGACTCAAGGTGGCCAAGTTTCAATCAGGTCGGCTGATGCAGGAGAAGCTGGAGCAAGCGGCTCATTAAGCTTGCACTCAGGAGACGTCTCTATCAAGCGAAGGAATGCACGGGATTCGCAAGATTCAGGCACTATCAAAATTTCTACTGGATCATCAAGATATGGTATGGGAGGAGATGTTAGGATTGCTGCAGGATCTGGTTTTGGCGATCTTGTCCAAAACGACCGCGACGGTGGATCAGTGTCACTCATTGCAGGAGACACAACAGGGCTTGCCAATGCTGCAGGAAGTGTCAAAATTAAAAGCGGTTGGGGGCACCAAATAAGTGGCGATGTTATTATCAATACCCCGTCAAGCTCCAGATCCAATTCAGGAAATATCATTATTGGTACAGGTGCTACCAATAGCAGAAGCCCATATGAAGAGTCAGGACAGTTGATTCTAAGCACAGGGGATGGCGAACGGGCTGCCAACATATTCATGGGAGCTGGCAAGTCTAGAATGGGTGATAATGACTTAAAAGGGGGTGCAGTTGATATCAAGGTTCGTCGAAATCTTGATTGATCAATATTTTGTACTGCTTTTCTCTAATAGGTACTTGTTTGCTTCCATACCTCACAAAGGGAGGCACACATGTAGATGATACCGGAGGTGGAGTCAGCATAACAGGAGGTGACAGCCTTACAAGGCACATTCATCATAGTGCTGGTGGAAATGGTATGCAAATTAATCATTGAACCTGTCAGTGCCCCCCCAACATTTTTTGATGCATTTTTTCCTTCCACCGATATTTTTCCTATTATTAAGTACATCTCATGGGTGGCCAGAGTGAAGAAGGAGTGGGAGGGTCGATTCTTCTTTTCAGTGGAGAAGGGGCGGCCAGTGGGGAGGTTCGATTGGAGACACCAAATGTAGTTGACGAAGAAACTTCTGGCAAAGTTTCAATATCTACTGGCAAGTACTATGTCCTTTGAACCATACACAATTCTCTGCGCCTTTGTCTAAAACGTCTCTGTATACCTCACTACGCACTATCATAGGAACCTTTCAACATGGGAGTTCGGGCGATGTTAGCATAAGCACTGGAAGTATGAAGCCTAAACGGTCAATGGAGGGACAGCCAGGCGACATCACATTGCAAGCAGGGACTGCAGGGAACAAGCACACATATGAAAATGGTCGTCGATATGGCTACGAGCATTATTACATGCAAAACCAGGGAGGAGGTAATCATTTGATAATATGTCCAGCTTTCCCCCCCCAACTATGTTTTCCTCATATCATTTCTGTTTTTGTTTTTGTTTCTGTTTGGCTCAGGGGTATCATTAAAGAGTGGCGATTCCTTTGATGGCCACGGTGGCAATGTTCAAATTGAAAGTGGCAAAGGCTTAATTGGCAGGGGTGGGTTTATTAACCTAACGTCAGGTGAAGGTACCAAGAGCGATGGCGGCTCTCTATTCCTTGGAGCTGGGGCCTCACATCATGCAGCAGGAGGGGATGTCAGGTTGATTGCTGGGTCATCTTATTCCCAAGAGAGTGGGTCAGTCACAATAAGCGGAGGCAAGGGTTTTACAAAGGGTTCAGTAAGTCTATTTGGAAGCAATACATTCGGTGATGGTGAAGCTGGTGATGTGGTCATTGAAAGTGGCACCAGCAGCAACCGAGGCATACCGGGCTCAGTCATGATAGCAAGCCCAGAATCACATTACGGAAACGGAGATGTCAGTATAACAAGCGGTGGAAAGACCGATATATCAGGTATGAGCAAATCACTGCAGCTTGAAGCATCCAGTTTTCTGTCTGAAACTCAATTCATGTAACTTATTTGTCATTATGATCAGGTCAAGATGTCCACTTGCGTGCTTCAAGGGGCAGCCATGCTGGTGGTGTCTTGATATCTTCAGGGGGTGGGAGCCATGACAAGGCTGGTGATATAGCTCTTGTTACAGGAAAGATGGACACCTTAAATAGCGATTCAGGAAAACCTGGTAAGATTTCGATATCAACATCTCCCTCACTGGCCTACACTGGCAGTTCAGGGGACATCTTACTGTCAACAGGAATTGGCGGAGCTGGAAATGGCATGGGCAATGTTACCATGAGCGGAAGACATTTTTCAGTGATGGCGAAATCTGGTGGAAGCATTCAGCTCAATTCAGGTTCATCAGATCATAATGCTGGTGACATCTCTTTGGTTACAGGTTACTCTGTGAAGGATGGGGGTAATATCAACCTGATTGCTAGTTCAAGTCAATATGATGGAAGATTTTGGCCTGCACATCTTCCAAATGAGGTGTTTTCAAAAGAAATAAACATTGGCTTTGATGAATATTCTCCCCAGTTTGAAGGACGCAAGATTGCACTTCAGCTTAAGAAATCTAAAGATTTCACAAGGTGATTCCTCAGATGATCTCATGAATGACAGTTCCACTGGTCTCATACACCATTGTTTCTTGTATTCTTCTATGATGCTTATATAGGTTGACATCCACTGTTCCGATTCAAGTTACGACAATTCAATACTCTTCTGATGTTCGCATTAAAAAAGATATTGTCTCAGTGGACACGGAGGACTTGCTTGACAGGATGCAACATATCAAGCTGCGGGAGTACGGCTATACAGATAAATGGAGAAATGCCCGAGGACTAGAAAATGTCGACCCACGAGTTCGAGGTGTGATTGCGCAAGAACTCTATGACGTATTTCCCGAACATATCGAGATTCTCCCACAATTAGTGATGGGCAATGTCCAGTTCGAGAACTTTCACCAAGTAGACAAACAAGGCCTTGTGTTAGACTGTAAGCATGAAAGTGCTAAACATAATTTATACCCTTGCAGAGATACTAACCATTTTAATCTTTGGCTTTGTTTCAGTGATTGGCGCGCTGCAAGCACACACAAAAAGATTTCAAACTTTGAAAGGATCCAAAGGGAAAACACGATCAATTGCCCTGAAGACAGATGATACAGTCGAAGAGGATGAAAGTGGATCCATACACATTTCCACTGGGACTTCAGGTGATGGAAGGAGTGGGAACTTGAATCTTAGTAGTGGAACAGGCGATCATTCAGGCAATATCATAATGGAAACAGGAGAGTCATTCACCGAAGCAGGAGAATTGAAACTCTTAAGCGGAAAGTCATCTACTGGGCCTGGAGGTGATGCCCAATTGTATGCAGGCACATCAGAATCAAACACAGGTGGATCCCTCAAGCTGATTGGTGGAGCATCTGTGTTGGGACAAGCTGGGCAAGCCTTGGTCAAGGCTGGGCAGTCAGACTATGGCAATGGAGGTGCTACAACAATAGCATCAGGCTCTGGTGAGATATCTGGAGGTTTGTTGTCCTTGCACTCTGGCTCAAGTGCGAATGCCGGTGGTTCCGTTAGCATCATTGCTGGTCAAAGCAGTGGAGGGCAAGGGGACAATGTTGGAGGATCCGTGAGTATTCAATCAGGTTCAAGTGCCTTATCCAACTCAGGGGACATTGTGATCGAGAGCAGTGCTGGTGTTAGGAGTGGCTCCCTGTCAATTTCAACTGGCCATTCTATCGACGGAACTGATGGATCAAGTGGAGATTTCAGCATGACGACTGGGGCTTCCAGCCTTGGCAGCTCTGGATCAATTTTCTTATCATCTGGAATAGCTGAGCAAGAAGGGGGCTCTTTGAAACTGAGCTCAGGCGATGGTGCTAGAGCGTCTGGAGGGGCAGTTTATGTGTCATCTGGCTCATCATCGGATATGTCTGGAGGCGATGTAAAGATTTCTTCAGCTTCTGGTGCCGATTCTGCTGGGTCAATCAGTTTGCTTGGCGGCCAAGGTGGTAGGAGTTATGGTGGATCAATTGTGTTGTCCTCTGGTGCAAGTCAAACCTCCAGCTCAGGAGACATCTTAGTCAAGACATTGGACAGTGGGAGCTCGAGCGGATCACTCTCATTGCAAACAGGCTTTCCTTCAAAGGCTGGGAATGGGATTGGAGGAGACATTTTGTTGACGACAGGACCTGGTGGGTCTTTGGCAATGTCAGTTGAATCATCATCCATAGGAGGAGGTAAAGTCTTGATACAGGCTGGTACCACAACGGCGGGCGCAATGCCTGGTGGCGATGGCTTGATAGCAAGCGGCGGATCTTTGAACGGCCCAGGCGGCCAAGCACAATTGTATGCAGGCTCATCAGAATCAAACACAGGTGGATCCCTCAAGCTGATTGGTGGAGCATCTGTGTTGGGACAAGCTGGGCAAGCCTTGGTCAAGGCTGGACAGTCAGACTATGGCAATGGAGGTGCTACAACAATAGCATCAGGCTCTGGTGAGATATCTGGAGGTTTGTTGTCCTTGCACTCTGGCTCAAGTGCGAATGCTGGTGGTTCCGTTAGCATCATTGCTGGTCAAAGCAGTGGGGGGCAAGGGGACAATGTTGGAGGATCCGTGAGTATTCAATCAGGTTCAAGTGCCTTATCCAATTCAGGGGAAGCTGCAATTATGAGTGGCGATGGGGCTCAGAGTTCATCACTTCTTTTAAAAACTGGAGATGCTACTGATGGAGTAAGTGGTTCTATTGTGATTGGTACTGGAGTTTCTTCCACAAAAGATGTTTCAAATGGCAGTGGAGCTATAACATTAGTAACATCAAGCAACGAGGGACGAACTGGTTCATTATCACTGTCTACAGGGGCATCAGCATTCTCTGAGTCTGGATCCATTTCTCTCCAAGCAGGTACTGGATCAATATCTTCAGGTGGAGTTTTTCTTGCGTCTGGGAACTCATCTTCAAGTTCCGCTGGTGGCAACTTTGAAGTCCTTTCAGGATCAAGTGAACACGGCGACTCAGGGGATATCATGTTGAAGACTGTGTCAGCCGGATCATGGGGCAGGGGTAAAAGTGGAAGTTTAATATTGTCATCGGGACCGACAACCTTTGAGAAGAGTGGAGAAGTTTTCCTTTCATCTGGTAATTCTTACCAAAGCCAATCTGGAGATATTTCCGTAACAAGCGGTTTTTCTGACATGGCTCATGGGGGTAGCATCAACGTGAGAGCAGGGTCAGGAATGGATGGAGGAAACATGAGTTTGGAAGGAGGAACCGGGAAAACGTTAGGAGGGCATGCAAGCATCTCTGGGGGAAACGGAACGTCTGAAGTTGGTGGTTACATCAGAATTACCTCAGGCTTTGGAGCAGATACCAGTTCAGGCACAGTTGAAGTGGCAAGTAGTGACGGTGGGGCATTGGGCAGAAGTGGGGATGTTATAGTTCATTCTGGGACCACATCAAAAGAAACTAGTGGCAATATCAACATCTCCACTGGTAACTCATTATCTGCCTCTGGTGGACAAATGCAGCTTTCAGTGGGATATGGTGATGACACAGGAGGTTCTTTGGTAGCTACTGCAGGAAATTCATTTTCCAAAGAAGGTGGAGGTCTATATCTAAAAGCTGGCATATCATCCAAAAGCATTGGAGGTGAACTTCTAGTATCATCAGGTGAAGGGCATACCAGTGGTGGAAATTTAAGAGTGAAAGGAGGCGATGCAGAAAACATTAATGGAGGAGCAGTGTCTGTAACATCTGGACACGCCTACGAGCAAGACAGTGGAGATATAGACATCAAAACATCTGATTCCGGACTGAACGGAGGAAGTGGAGACATCTCACTGACTACAGGAACTGCGTTTGAGAGAAACAGTGGTCATATTAAAATTCAAAGTGGTGAATCGAAGAGTAAGCAAAGCGGGAACATTGAAATAACATCAGGAGATGGAACAAATCAGGCAGGAAGCATAAAAATGACGAGCGGGAACTCTTCTACCCCCCGGGGGAAAGGGAAATTTAAAGGGGGGGCAACCCAAAAAAAAAAAAGGGGGAAAAAGAAAAAATTAGGGGGGGGAGGGGGGAAAAAAGGGGGGGTCAAAAAAAAAAAAGGAGGGAGGGGGGAAAAAAAGGGGGGGGGGAAAAAAAAAAAAAACAGGGGGTGGAAGGGGGGCCCAACCATCTGGTTCAGTTTCCTTGTCCAGCGCAGATGCAGGAACGGCAGGGGTGAGCGGCGGCCTGTCGTTGAGTACGGGTGCGGCCACGGATGGAGATAGCGGCGCAGTCACCATCCTGAGTGGATCATCGGGCTCAGGAACAGGGGAGATGTTTCCATCACAGTTGGCTCAGGAGACGGGACAGGTGGGAGCTTCACGGTGGTTGGCTCCGCCTCTTCAGGAGATGCCGGTGGGGACATGTCACTCACGTCAGGGTCTTCTTCGGCCGGTGCCGGTGGCGATGCATCTTTCGTTGCCGGCTCGTCGTCGGCGGGGGCTGGCGGTGCATTGACACTGGAATCAGGCAGCGGGAGCACAACTGGAGGCTCGGTGAGTTTGACCGGAGGAAGTGGTGCATCCGCTCTTGGAGGATCTGTCACGATTGTGAGTGGTGTGGGCACCTCTACTTCGTCTGGTTCGGTTTCCTTGTCCAGCGCAGATGCAGGAACGGCAGGGGTGAGCGGCGGCCTGTCGTTGAGTACGGGTGCGGCCACGGATGGAGATAGCGGCGCAGTCACCATCCTGAGTGGATCATCGGGCTCAGGAACAGGGGGAGATGTTTCCATCACAGTTGGCTCAGGAGACGGGACAGGTGGGAGCTTCACGGTGGTTGGCTCCGCCTCTTCAGGAGATGCCGGTGGGGACATGTCACTCACGTCAGGGTCTTCTTCGGCCGGTGCCGGTGGCGATGCATCTTTCGTTGCCGGCTCGTCGTCGGCGGGGGCTGGCGGTGCATTGACACTGGAATCAGGCAGCGGGAGCACAACTGGAGGCTCGGTGAGTTTGACCGGAGGAAGTGGTGCATCCGCTCTTGGAGGATCTGTCACGATTGTGAGTGGTGTGGGCACCTCTACTTCGTCTGGTTCGGTTTCCTTGTCCAGCGCAGATGCAGGAACGGCAGGGGTGAGCGGCGGCCTGTCGTTGAGTACGGGTGCGGCCACGGATGGAGATAGCGGCGCAGTCACCATCCTGAGTGGATCATCGGGCTCAGGAACAGGGGGAGATGTTTCCATCACAGTTGGCTCAGGAGACGGGACAGGTGGGAGCTTCACGGTGGTTGGCTCCGCCTCTTCAGGAGATGCCGGTGGGTAGACTTCATTGGATTAAATACAATGTCTGTGTCCACGAGCAGTACATTAGAACTCGTTTCTTCTGGTGCAGTTACCATCTCTGGTGATAGTGGAATATCTTTTGGTGAAAGTTATGTTCATGGTTTTGAAAAGGGTACTGGGATAGTTGGAGACGTTTACCCAACTGAAATCTATTTGAATACAATGACTGGAATTATTACGTCAGAGGTAATGGATTTGGCTTCGGGTGCAACAGATGAAATTACCCTCCATAACACACGCATTACAGCCAACAGTATTGTGTTTGTGACACCAATTGATTCTGCTGGGTGTCAACCTGTGGTCTATCAGGCAGTACCAAGTACAAACTGGGTTGATATTGCAGTGAAAAATGTATCAGGGAATGCGTGCACTCAAGCATATAAATTGGGTTTCATGGTAGTGAATTAGGCTTTCTTTCAGAAATTTGACCTTTATTGTGATTCATGTGTGAAGAGTCCTTCATATGTTTTAGTCATAAAATTCAATTTTAATTGTTCCACACAAAATGCATTAGGTGTATGTCTCATACCCTAACTCTAATGTTATTCTCCATGAAATATTTGTCCTTGTTGAGCCATCTTCTTATGTGTTGACCTAAATGGAAGACTTGGTTGGTTCCCATATCGTGTTTGAATATTTGCCATAGTATATGAGTTGGCTGAAGTTTGATGTTTACGCAGAACATCATAATACCAGCATGATCAAGTCTACCGTATATCACGGTTTATAAGTCCCCACGGATTATAAGACCCCCCCCCACCCCTTTTATGTACATTTGTATTTTTCACGTAGATAAACACCCCAAAATACTCTAGAGCCATCTTAGAACGCTTGCCCTTATAAAGTACAACACGCCCATAGGTTTTTGTCCTCGTAACTCCTTCTGGTCGCTGAGTTACGCCTATAAGCCTCAAAACTCACCACACCTCGCGACGAAGCAAAATCATCCGAAAAAGTGGGCAGCGAGTGGTGAATTGAAACGGATTGATAGAAATTCACCACAAACGGATCGGAAAATGGCGGGGAATGGAGTGAAATATAGTACAAAAAAATATAACAAGTAGATAAACAGGATACATTTATCGCTTCACCGTGCTTCAATCACTAGCTTTACACGTATTATAAGACCCTCCAAAAGGTATCTTTGTACATTTGGGGGGTCTTATAAACCGTGATATACGGTAGATATAGTGTTCTAAGCTTCCTATGCAATGATGGAAAATAATCGTTTGGGGATTCGATGTTTGCATGTCACTTCCACTGTGAGAGTCTTCTAATATTGCCCTCCTTCAAGTTCTAAGGAACTATGAACACTTCTTGTCACTTGTCAGCAAATCAGGCAACTTTTGACTTTGGTAATAAATAATCTCTGATTCAGTCATCAGATTTTGTCAAGAAATTTTATGGTCATCACCAGATTTTCACCTTGCTTGTCACACGTTGTCACCAGCTTTTGTCCGGGTCATCTGGGTCATATTTAGTCAATTACTTTGGTTGGCACAGTGTCATCGGCAGCATTCACTTTCATACAACATTTGCCAGGTCATCACTTAGGGTCTTTGGTGGTCCTTTTTTATAGTTTTCATCCTTTGGGTACCTGGTACCAGAAGTCTCTCTACATAATTGACAGTCATTTGCACAAGGTCCTCAGTATTGTTTTAAGGTTGTCGGCAATTTGTGCAGGGTAGTCACAATGTAGGCACAAGTTGTCACAAGTGTTGTAGTGCATTACATTCACCAATATTGTCAGAGTCATCAACATGCTGTCACCAAGGTCTGTTGGAGTTGCCAGAAGGTCATGAAAGGTAGTCACACCAGTCAAAAAATTGCTGTCTTCACTTGCTGTCAAGTGTGTGCCAAAATCTACATGTGGTGCAGTTGCTTGTCTTGAGGATTTCACCAGATCAATAATATTCCTCAAGGTCATGTTATGTCAGCAATAGGAGTGTTAGATAGAGAGCACATGCTGCCATTATTGTGTGGTTGAATCTTAGTCCAAGCTCCGTTAGCAAGTGCTCTGTACTCTTTACCTACCAAGTTTGGCTCTCTAAGATATTCTTTTGTTATATCTATATCTATATCCTGGAGCAAGCCAGTTTCAAAAACTCATTGCTCCATCGTTATGCTTGTCCCCTTGTTCAGGGTCCTGGTGGGAGTGTATATTGGTACCTGAACAGTGGGTGGGTGCATCTTCAAATTTGGGAGTTAAAGTCATATGATGAGATTGTTAGTTATGACGATTATTACACAGGAAATAGGTTATATGTGCAGTTCACAGCAAATATGTTAGGCAAAGAAAATTTTATTGTCCTGAACAGCAGAGTTCACTATGGTCTCGAAAATGATTTTCCACATATGTACAGAACACATCTCGTTAAAAGGATATTTCACATGTTTCTTGTAATTGTGGTGAGTGACCAGAATTGCAAGTGGACTACCTCTAGATCTGCAACAATTTATTTTGTAATTAGGCCCATTGGCCGGAATTACCAATATGTGATCTTGTAATTTGGATATGCTCCTGAAAAAATTGGGTACAAGTCCAAAATAATTGAATCAAAATAGTGGAATTGTACAAAGTTATGGGGCCAACATTCACTGCCAGTGCAATAAATGAAACAATCAAATTCATCAAAAAAGATGAAAAATATTTGAATTCATGACTGTCTCAACAGATGCCAGGGGTATTGCCATGGCAACCACAATTCTTGATGCAACCTGAATGAGCCACTATTGTGGGTGTCACTGACAATAACATTTCAACTGAAACTGCTCTAGCAATAGAAAGAGCTAATGACTTTTCACTTACAGCAAAAATGTCATAGCAAAATATAAAAATTTGGTTTCACCACTGCAACTGGATCAGCCACATGCTCCCTATACTAGACCCCCTTGAAGTGCAGCATTGTAATAGCAAGCATCAATTTTGTGTAAATCAGCTGTCATGTTATGGGGGTAGTATAGTTAGTGCAAAAAATTAGTCATGGTACCTGATCAGAAACTTTCTCATGAGATATCTAGTCACTTGCTACTGTAACGGCCGCATCAAAATTCTGACTAAACAAAATCATAATCCCAGTCAATGACCTGAAATAAAACTTCATCATTCCCATTATGAGTTATTTTGTATCTCACGCCATTGTCACAACTGCTAAATGTCCTGAAACTATCAACAACAATGCCAGTAATAAACACAATAGCCTTTGATACAAAACACTTCTACTGAAATAGCAGATATCACCAACAATGCAAGTGCAGTGAAAAATGACAGACTCGTGAATAAATAGAGTGTGAAAATGCAGTGTTTCTAAGCAATGCTCTGAATTATGGCTAAACCAATTTTACCTCACATTTAACTGATGACTAAACAATATTACTATTCTGGCCATGACTTCAACATTTGTATTTTGAGTAAGTTTGTATGAAACCTGATGATCACAACTGCTAAATGTCCTTAAACTATCAATGAAAATGCCTGCAAGAAACACAACAGGGTGCAACTGCTGGGAAATATGACAGACTCATGAATAAATTGAGTGTGAAAGTGCAGCGAGTCTAAGCGATGCCCTGAATTATGGTGAAACCAATTTTAACTCACATGTAACTGATGACTGAACAAATTGCAATTCTGGCCAATGATCTGAAATTCAACTTTGTCATTTGTATTTTGAGTAAGTTTGTATATCACGTGATGATTGCAAATGCTAAATGTTGTGGAACTATCACAAAAATTCCAGAAAGAAGCACAACAGCCTTTGCCACAAAACGCTTTTACCTGTCACCAACAGTGCAAATGCTGTGAAAAATGACAGACTCGTGAACAGAGTGTGAAAATTGTTGAATTCTTAGCAACACCCTGAATTCTGGCTAAGGTCAATTTTCACTCACATATATATCAATTCCACCAAAAATCACTTTCAAGGAAGCTACTGTTGAATGTTTCTGCCACTGCAATCACCATGATCACATGTGGCACTCCTCACACTAAAACCATCTAGCTAAATTAGGTCAATGCCCCAATAAATGACAAAAAGTGCAGTCCAAGATCTATAGCAAACAAAGAGACAACCAAACACAATTACTCTGACTTGTGATGCCTACATGGTGTGTTCAACGGAGTTTGCTTTGGACACAACTCACATAGTTATTCTTGTCAATGCCCAAAAAGCACAAAATGTGCCTCCACTGCCAATGGACAGTGTGATACTGCTATTGCTGCTGTAAATTAAAGTAGAGAGTCATTTTGCTTAGCCAATGTCAATGCATTTATCACAAAAATGACCACTTTTACCTTACAATCAATAGTCATTCCCAGAGCCTGTTGTCAAAAAAGTATGCTTGGGGGATGAAGCAAGCATCAATCTGGTCACTGACCCAATTTCTGATGAAAAAGCTCAGTAAACTGAAGTGATCAAGTTAACTTTAAGAGATCCAATGCAACTGTCACATTGTGCCCCAATTAAAGTAAGAAGGCTCTAGTTATTTGGATCCTGTCATTTCAATTGTCGTCAAGCTGACAATTAACTTGACATCCAAACACAACCCTGTCTTAGAAGGCCAGCAATTGTTGTCAAGTGAGTATGCTTTGGTCACAAATGACATATTAATTCTAGTCACTGTCCCATTTTATGACTTGATACTGACACTGGCTTGATCAATTCTGGCCTTTGCCCTAATGAACAAGGATACAAAGTACAGTCACTGCAAGTGACAATGCCATTGTTACAACCATTGCTGTTACCACTGGTGCTCATGACACTCCTGAATTCCGTGGATGAATTCTGGCCACTACCCCAATTTAGAAGGAAATAAAGTGAAGTCAACTTAAATTGTAGAGTTGCATGGTTGCCAGGCAACATGTCATTGTTGCAGTGGCCTGGGTTGCAAATTCTGGAGGAATTCCGGCGGAATTAAGCGGTACTCTGGAATATTTTCGAATTTTGACAGTAACGTGATTACTGTGATTGCAAGATTACTGAGAAAGACTTACTTAAGTACTTTGCTCAATACTCAAGGACTGTGACACTGTGACATTACAAAATAAGACTCATTTTGACAAAATTTACAGTAATATGTCCGGAATCTACAGTAATTACTTCAGTAACTCAGATAGGTTACTGGTTACTGTCTTTTTTGGACAGTAACCAAAATCGGAATTTGCAACCTAGGCAGTGGCTGCCATCACCATTGTCCCCTGACTTCTGAGGATAACATCTCTTTGACAAGGAAGTCAACAAGTTGTTGTCAAGGGAGAATGCCTTTGTTGCAAAAAGTATAGTTGTTCTGGTCACTGACCAAATTTATGATGAAATAAGGCATTATCAATTGAAATGATGAGGTCAGTTCACTCCTACATATCCAGAGTCAATCAATGCAGGAAGACATTTTGCTATTTACCTCACAATCCAACCCCGGTATTCACTGTCAAGACGGACACACTGATGCTCACCAGTTGCTGCCAACACTGCCTTCAGCTATTGCCTTGCACCAATCACTAAAGCTGGTGCTACCACATACAATTTTAATCAAAGTCTGTGTGCTTATTTCTGTTCTCAAATCATCAGCAATTAGCTAAATTTGAGTCCAAATTTTGTACACATCAAGTAGAGCTACCAATTCATTTGTGGCAACTATGTTACAAGTACTTGAATGGTACTGGAAAGTGCTCTAACCACTGCCCCTGCCAATGTCAAAATGTTAAAAACAAAATTTGCCGTGTGCACTTTATAACAAACTTCACTGTTTTTGAATGTCTTTCTCACAGTTTTGAATAAAAATAGCATCACATTACATTTACTCTAAGGGAGAACCTACCTCAATATTATACTAGACAAAATAGTATTAAGGTACAATATCTGTAGTAGAAATAGATTTTTTAAAACGAGAGAAGTCCACAGACTTTGAAGTATTCCAGTGATAAGCTGGAATTCTGACAAAGCATCAAGATTTACGGCACTCTACGAGCAAAATGATCATAAATCCAGTCACAGTCCTGATTTACGACAGCCAAAATATTGTTAGCAAGTCACACACACAAACACACCTGCAACTGGTAACCACAATAAAATCGGCGGGCATGCCCACCAAAATGACAGGCACTTCACCAGTACTGGCAGTAGCGCAGCAGCATGATATAACAGCACAGCATAGCACCAGCAAAAACACCTGACTGCACCACAGCATCAATGAGGCCATCAAGCTCAGTTATCAATGCAGCCAGTACTGAATTCCATGCTACTTAGATAACGTCACTCTAAGTAATGTGATCTAAAAATTACATGAAAATTACGACTAGATCGAAAAAACTTACAACTACTAGTAAAAACATGCATGTAACGAAATTGTGAAATGATGTGAAAAACATCTGTCAATAACTAAGTCGCTTATTTGTCAAATATAAAATGCGCAATGTAGTCACTTTTTATGACAAAAAAGAATAGATTGCCCAATTCTCAAGACATAATCGATTAAGATAAAACACCTTATGGACAAACAAGATCATATGTTGTGCTTCTTTCTCATCCCAAAAATGGAAAAGCACCATATAGTTTAAGCAAGTGCAAAGGGTGCTATTGTTGGGAAGAACAGTCTGTGCTGTGGACACTATGCCCTAAATTGTGATTTTAGCATGAAGAGATAATGACCCTCTTTTTTAATAAACCATGACCAACTATCTCCAACAGCTGAGAAGGGCATTAATTTGATGTGATGAACACATCACAACTTTGCACATAGCTTAAATTGGGCTGTATTTATGACACTATATGCCCCAAGCAATCTTTTAACTCATGCAGAAGCAAAAATTGTGCAATAACTGAAAAGGGGGCTTGGAAATTAGGGTTCTCATTTGAGTGTTAGATCTTATTGGAGCGCATTTCCTCTAGCTTCCAATTATGTCTTGGTTAGAACTGTTGTGGACTAGTTTGTAAATTCCAGTTTTGGCTTCTGTCTCAACAATACTGTAGCAAGTAACACACCGGAATTCCCACAGTAATTACTGGAGGTTCCGGAAACATTACGGTAACATTTGTTGAAACGAGCCTTATTTTGTGAGGTCATGTCATCACAGGCCTTAAGTATTGTACAAATTACTTAAGTAAGTCTTTCACATCAATCTCGCTACCACAGTGAACACATTACTGTCAACGTTACCAAATATTCCTTGGTAACAAGGAATTCCGCTAGAATTCCACCAGAATTTACAACCTAGGTTGTGGACTTTTGGGCAAACACAGGTTGCATGTCAGTGAAATTCTATTGTGAGATCATAAAATAATAAATGTCATCTTTTGGATATATTTTTTCGCAAAAAGTTCAAAGGCTACTCTCAATGGAATATTGGACCACTTTCGACATTCAAAAAAGCATCCATTTGGAGCATTTGAGAATCCTTGGCTGCCTTCCTCAAGGCTGCACAGAAGGCTAACAACCACTTAAAGAGACTTCTTTGATCCATCTTGGTGGATAACATTGACACATGTTGCTCCACATGCCAGGCCAAGACCAATGTCTTTGAGATGTCTGCTTTTGGGGGATGGAGTCACTAATGTCAATTTACCTTTGTCAGAAGGGTCTTAGCAGCTAGAGTTTCCTAAGCAGTCGCCAAGAGGGACATTATTGTTGTATGAATTGTGGCTAACGGGAAATAATGGATACAATAGGTGTATTTGGCCAGGCAGGTGGTGCCTACAATATATGACCTTGATCCTCACAAGAAGCTTGATTGAATATTGGTTTTTCAAGGGGGGGTGCAGAAGTCAACAGACATTGTGGATAAGCATCCCCCAAGTGAATTTTTGGACATTGAAAGGATCATGTTGCCTACCTTTTATCAAGTAATCATGATACACACTAATCCTACTGTAAAATTCATGTGTGATGTAGGAAGTGCTTATGCGAATCTCTTGTGCATGTTGGTCATTGGAACATACTAACAAACACAAATTTTATATTGCATTTTCACAGACAACATTTCCTTAAAGTAGTGTAAACGTTTCATCAACACATCCAAAGCTCATTTTTAAATGGGAGGAGTTATACGGAATCTCCCAGCTTCATCTAACAAAGCACACTTGGACAAAACAGGTGTGTGTTATGTAGTGACCCAAGCCGTTTTGATGTAGTTTCTACTATGTAGTAAACGGGTAGATACATGTTGTTGAAAGATTTTAATTATGAGAGTTACACTACTGACATTGACATAGGTATTGCATGGTACACTAGATAATCCATGAATTACCAAACACAGTTGATCCTGTTAGACATTGGAGGTGATTTGGGGCAGTTCCATCTCCTCTTCTCCCAACTGCCAACAGGAACTGTCCCATGGAAAGGTTTCTGAGAAAGAAATCCTCTCTTGGATATTTTGGCTAAGAAACACTTATAATGTATATGGGTGTTTCCCAAGAAAGAAATTGTCTTTTGAATATTGTTTCTCACAAACAATATCTTATGACTATTGTACTTCCTTTGTGTTACACAAAGGGAAGAGGTCCGTTGGAGGTTCCAGGTGGGGCCTCTTTGGGTTTAGCAGTTAAGGTAGATAATTGGCCTATGTCACTCACCCCCGCAATTGGAGAATTAGTGTGGCTCACAGAAAAGTAAAATCTCTGTGAGGAAAAAATCCGATTATGAGCCAGACTTGAAGAAAAAAGCTTTTTTGTTGAGGTTGAAAATGTCCAAGCTGCCTGTGAGGATTTCTACCTACATATAATTTTATGTAGTATATGAAGTGTAAGTTCTTGTGGAGAGGGAGATTTGTCATGGCTTATATGATAAAGCTGGTTTGTTTGTACTCTCCTAAGTCAAACTTATTATGACTTACTTCCACGTGTAACCCTAATTGTCTTATTGTATACTGTATGCGATAGTCCAATTATCACTGTTATACAGACTGAATATTTGTGCGGGGTAAAAGACCTTATGTACTAAACCATTGCTTTAACGGACCATGTGAACATAAATTTGATGAGGGTAAATTTCGGTCGGTTTGGTGTTGCCTGGTGTCTCCTATTGATTTTTGTCTGTGTGTGCAAGAGTGGAATGCCGAACAACAATTCCACCTTTGACTGCACTACATTCAGGCAGTAGGCACTGCATAGTAGGTATTAGTGAATGGCACCTGAGTGTTTGTTTAGGTGAACATGTGCCACTAGAAGCTGCTGACAAGACCATGATTGGTACAGCAGGCCAAGCATCTCCATGATCTGGTTGATATTGAACACTAGATAGTTATTCACTTTTTGGGTTTTGATTTTTGAAGACTCTGGTTGACTTACACTGGGAAGCCAAATTAAATGCATATGGTCCGAAAGTGGAGTGTTGAAACTGCACCTTAATTGTCACGATGTGTGTACAATGTGGATATTGAACCAGGTCTATTTACAAAGGTGCTGATAGTACAGATATTCTGTCTGTTATCTTCTGCAATCCTTGGTGTTGGTATATTGTCCTTCTATTTGCTCTGTCACCCCTATGTATCCATGGGAATAGTTGCCCAAAAGGGTCAGCTACCAGCAAGTGAACAATGTCAAGTCATACTTAATGCATTGACTATAATCATTGGAAGGTCCAAGCATCAACGTCTATGTCTTTTTGTACCATGAAGAGTACGGATTCATTGTTCATGATATCCTTTTGTATATTGTAGCAAGGATCCTTGGGGGAGGTCTGTACTTGTATAACTCTTTTGTTGGTGGTAATGACATTGTAACATAGCTAAATGTGCATGTTCGTACCTTTTTATTTTATTTTGAAAGACAGTTGTTGACTATTATCTTATGGTTTATGGAACCATATTGTAACTTCACAGCAACCATCTTGGAGAAGTGAACGTTCCTTGATGTTGACAACGTAATAGCTGTTTTCTCTATGGATTTGTCTAAGCTAATTAAGTCATACTACACTTCTGTGTATAGCTGCTTGTATTACTTTTGTTGTGCATTTCATGCCAACAAGGTGCTTCATGTCTCTCAGTAGTGAGGTTCATGGTTTGATTTATCCTTTGTTATGCTGTGGTTTTACAAGAACAAGGGTTGTGGATCCATTTTGTTCTTGTGCTCGTATGATTATGAGGCTTGTTTTATGGTTTGTTGTGAAACATGTATGTGCTCTACCTATGGTCATCTCATTGTCTTTAGTCAAAAAGACCCACGTGTTTTGGTGACTCTATGAGTCCTTACTTATGGATACCATATGTGTTCTCCTTGGGTAATTCTGAAGGTAAACCATCAAAAGTTTTCACTAGAGAATCAAGTACTAGTTATTGAGTCTCAGTGAGACCAATATCTAGTAAGACACAGTTCGTTTGAATATCCAATAATGTTTAATATGGTCAAGGATTTTATCTTATTTTATTCTGTGTTTACGCACCCTATGTTCAGCAAGCTGTACTAGAATGCAAGCAATCCCAACCTGAGTTGGTGTTGCTCAAGACTTGTTGTGTTAACAACAAATGTCTAACATATATGTGTCTCTTTTTTGTGTATGGTGTACCTCCTCCTCTACAATTCAAGTTGTGAGTGAGGTGGGACAATCATATTGTCTTGCCTAAGGTCCTCCCATGTACTGGACCACCCAGTAGCATGTGAGTTCACTGTGTGGGCGAATGTTTAGCAAGTTTTCATCTGCTTGTAAGCATGGTGCTTTTGCCACAAGAAAAACTCTCATTATGTTACGAAGCCCTTGTGTTTTTGTGCAGAAATGTTGTGTATTGCTTTGTCATGCAAACCTTTACTCGCTGCTTGGTAAGTCCATCCTAACCTTGTTTAACGTGGTCTCTCAAGCTGGCCTTTGGAGAATATCATATTACTCCAAGTGAGTTCTATTGAGAACAGTATGGCCATCATTGACTCCATTGAATGTGCTTGTGAGGCACGTGGAAAACCCATGATTGTTATTGCTAGCTCTGAGTAGGTATAATCTTCTTCAGTTTTTCTAGGCATGAACGGGTTCCAGACGCATCAGTATCTAGTCTATGATTTTTGACTTTTCATGAAGTCTTATGGTGTTTGCAGAGTTGAACATAGCAAAATCTACAGTACTGTAAGGATTCTTTGAGTTTAGACAGTTTTCCTAACTTTTGTCTATTTTCACTTATTTTAAGAATCACTTTTTGACTTACAGTAATTTATGTTTGTTTAGGTGTTCTGTTTTCGTACAGCCAGTTCTGATGACAGCTGTCAATTAAACCCTCCAGTCACCAAGATAATTGTTCTCGTTGTTTTTACTTGACTTTTGGACTGGTTATGCTCTGTCTTTATGGGCTGTAAACCTACCTCTTCAGAAAATAGAGGTAAACAGGCACGTTCTTCCAACACACCAAAACTTCATCAAACTGTTTCTCTTGTCATGAGAAACCTCAGTAACGCGTATGAAATTGAGTTTTTAGTGTAAGTGGGTGTCTTATTTGTCTTGACACAACTTGGAAGGTCTGCTATTTTACTCAACCCACAGAGGGGTATTTCACAGGAGTGGTTAGCTCTGTAATATGGAGTATTTTTGCTCAAAAAGAGGCCTGCACTGAAGTGGTTAGCTATGTGCTTGCTATGTTGTGTCAAGGTTTTGTTTCAATTCTGGTTCACAGAATTTTGCAGACTTTGACATCAATTATCACTGGCAAGGTAAAATTGATCTTAACATATTTTATGATGTTATTTGTTTGAAAATCTAGAACAATTCTAACTCAGTCCTTGCATTTGTCAAAGACTGAGGTCATACGCCGGCTTAGTCACTCTGGGTAACATGTACTCAGAAAAGTGTGTTTTGACAGGAATTTACTGCTGTGCAATAAAAACATCATGTGACTTTGCCCTTCCTTTTGAGTAGGAAGAACCCATCCTGTGTGTGCCAAGAGTTTGACACCTACCTAGCTGGGTAAGGAAAACATATGGATGTTACTAATTTTGGAACATGGGGGGAAGCTTGGAACTACGTCCTTCTTGCTTTCACTGTTACTGTCGCAACACCGTGTCAGGGGTTGAAACCCAACATGGTTTGATTTCCAGTTGCTTTTGTTACCTTTGCTTGTGAATAATGCAACATGGCGCATGTGTATGTTTCTCTACATGGGAGAAGAATTCATCTTCTTGAGAAATCAATTCATGATGCCAGAAGATTTCTTGGCATTTTTGTTTTATTCTTACATGTCTTAAGGTATTTGAATATCAGGTTATTTTAACGTGACAGTAGAATTTTGATTAAGATTTTTCTCTAACGAGCTCTTCAATTTAAAATTAAATAATTCCGAATTTATATTTTTGGGTTCTGAATTCTTTTTTCCTCGGACCAGAGGATATGCAGTAGCTATTCACGAGCCAACTACCTTTTCTAATTATTTGACCTCTTTCCTGTGAAGCTCGGTAGCTTTTATGCGTGAAAGGGATACCACGTGAGAAGAATTCTCATTTTTGTGAACATTTCTCACTTTTTTGCTTGGATTTCTGAAAGAAATCAACAGGTTGCGTGTTTTCCTGACAAAATCCGCTAAAAGTACGCCGCATTCTTGCACAATTGGAAATTTGCAAGAATATTGCTCCGAGTATTTCTGGGGCACGACACGTAATCGTTTTATGGGTCCATCTTGCCCCCCATGCATGCTGGGACTTGGAGATGTTACTCCGCGTCACTCTGATGTTTGACTGAGATGCGGCAATATATCACGCTCCTATGCCTTAATGCGGAGTAGAACAAAGTTCACTCCTAGACTGGTCCTTTGCGATCATGGGCTGAGTGAGCCCTATAAGTCTCGGACATATTCTCTGTGGTCTTTTTTTAGATCGTGAGTGCACGGGCTGTGCAACTACACCATTCATCAAATGGTCTGTGCCATGACGCGCTCCCATGTGAATGGGGCTAATCTGCAATCGTGGGACAAAACTCCTGCATGATTGAATCTTCCTTTGAGGTTTTCAGTAAACCAACCTGGAAACCTTGAGTCCCGCGCCTACCTGTGCCCGTTCAGGGTTGCATCAAAACTCCCACCACCACCATGCGAACAAACAAGGGAACTGGATCCTTGGAGTACCCAACACTTCAACGACGAGAACTTCCTGGGGGATTGCGAGTCATAGAAGTAACCAAAACCTCTCGGGGGTCACGAGCAACCTTTTTAGGCCTTAGAGGCCATTTGATTCTTCATAGGGTCATTTTTGGCCCTAGAAGATCTTTTCTTGTACTGCCTTCTGGCTATAAGTACATAGTACACCATGGTGTCACTGCATCTGCATGTGATCATGGGTACGGACTAATTTTAAGTCTAATCGTGTTTTAGGTCTAAGAATACTCTACACACATATTGCTCATTTGGATTAAAAAAATAAACCGAGACATTTATGTTTATTGCCTCCTCCTTCACTGAGGGGCTGTTACGAGCTATATGGCAGGTAAGCTTTTGTGCCACAAGTAAGTGCGTATAATACATCACGAGTGGTCTTTTTACGGCAAGTGCACTAAGTGCTAAAAGCACGCTCTGCTAACAAAAGCGGAGTATACCCGCGTCAAGTGGGATCTAGTCCTCACCATCGTACAGGGGAATTCTTTTAGGCTACATGTTTTTAAAAAACACGTGCTGGCCTGTCAGTGAACTCACTTCAACTGGCTGAGTACGTGACTCTGGGCTCAGCTGTGACTATTGCTACTCTTGGGGTCAGGCAGCACAAGTTGCACCACGTGTAGCACACCAAGGGTATTGGACGGCTTCGAGCAACAAGGGATGAGGGACAGACACACCTACCATGGTCAAAACATACCTAATGGATGACGGTTTGGCGAACGATAGACAGACGATCCAATCTGGTTACGCAAAGGCTATCAATTGATAGTGACCTAAGCTGTTTCGATGTACTTTTTACTATGTAGTAAACGGGTAGATACATGTTGTTGAAAGATTTTAATTATGAGAGTTACACTGCTGACATAGGTATTGCATGGTACACTAGATAAACCATGCATTACCAAACACAGTTGATCCTGTTAGAGATTGGACGTGATTTAGGGCAGTTCCATGACTCTTCCTTTTCTCCCAACTGCCAACAGGAACTGTCCCATGGAAAGGTTTCTGAGAAAGAAATCCTCTCTTGGATATTTTGGCTAAGAAACACTTATAATGTATATGGGTGTTTCCCAAGAAAGAAATTGTCTTTTGAATATTGTTTCTCAGAAACAATATCTTAAGACTATTGTACTTCCTTTGTGTTACACAAAGGGAGGAGGTCCATTGGAGGTTCCAGGTGGAGCCTCTTTTGGTTTAGCAGTTAAGGTAGATAATTGGCCTCTGTCATGTAGACATTTGGACATGAAAATATCATAAAGGGTATCTCAAATTGCCTTGAATGCAAACTGATCTGTTCTCTTAGATTGGTTGCATCCATGGTTGCTACTTTACCCTCTAGTGACTTTTTTCTTAACTACTATGCTGCTTAGTTTCACATGTCCTGGACATGTCCTGGACGTGTCCTTGGACATGTCCTATGTCCTTAATTTCTCCAGGACGCGGGTTTTTTGTGGACACGAGGACATATGTCAGTGTTGAGTCCCATGTCCGCCCCGTGTCCTCAGAAGTTTTGACTCACATACATTACATAACAGTATCAAGGGACATGTCAATGTACCTTAAGTATTTTTTTACTGCAATCCTTATGGATTGCACTTCATGAATGTAATGTACATGCAACAACCAACACTTTTGATATATTCACCTGACTGGACGTGTCCAGGACATGTCCTGCATGGTGTCTTTTTCAACAATTTTTGGACGCGGATGCAGCAGACATGTGAAACTAAGCTTTGCTGAAAGGCTAACTAAACCGCCAACTTCACCAGTGCAGTCACGGTGAGACTTTGGTCAAGTTGCCAAAATAATGGCCAATGTATTTTTTCTGATGGGTTCCTTTTTTGGACTCTATTTAGTGAAAGTGGCCATTTCAATTTTTCAGGCACTAAAAATGCAAACTCAGATAATTGGTGTCTACGCAGATTTGAATATAAATTCCTATGTGTCCACCACACTTTCACTTGTGTCCAGCTATCCTCCAGTGTCAGGTCAGGCAATGGGCAACCATGACATTTTTTGGACGCTTTTTTATTTACATAATAATTCTTCATTAAAGGATGATGTAGGTTGGATTGAATTCCTTCAGGAGTGCCTTATCCCATTGACTCTTGAAGACTCAGCAAATTAACACATCCCATCCAACATAAATCTTCTCCTCCAGAAAATGTCTGATGGCAGTGATGATGATGCAGGTGCTCTTCTAATGGAGGAACGCCTTACCCCCATCAATCACAACAAACTTGGCGCTTCGTTAATCTGACGTAAATGCTGCTGCAGTCATACCTGCTAGGTTGCAAATTACCCAGTAATTCCCCAGTAATTTCGAATTACCGGGTAATTTTGGCTTTTTTTCAAAAAGAGGCGGTTCCCCACCTAATGAAATTACTGCTCATACACCCTCATACAAATCAAGACTCCTACTTGTGGAACTGACACTTATGACGTCATAATTTAGACTCCTAATTGGGGATTCCTGGGGAATTTGGGGGAATTACCGTGATTACTGGGGAAGTAATATTTTGGGGGTTTTGGAGACAGTAACAAAAACAGTAATTTGCAACCTAGCATACCCGGATAGAATCACAGTGATGACAATGATGATGGTGAACTCCCTTCTTACATCCCTGTCAATCGTCCATCAAATACATTGGATTTCAATGATGAGGATGAGGGTGACAAAATGTACAATGATGCAGAGGCCAGTTCTAATGAAGATGAAGCTCCCCTGGCTGCCATCATGCAAAAATCACAGGCAGGAGGCAAGGCTGCAAACAAGAAGACAACCAGCAAGGGAAGCAAGCCAGTAAGTGCCTCTTTTTCTATGTTTATGATAGTGATGTCTCTCCAATTTTTGAATCATGATGACTAATTAGTAGGTTCACCGTGGTTTCAGTTACATGCCAGAGGAGGAGTTCCTGATGTCTTGCTCATGTGTCGTTGAATAATAACAATTATCAATATTTAAGGATTAAAGAGGAGAATGAAACTTATATACTAATAATTTAAACATCTTGATGAAACAATATAATTAAGTTTGATGAAGATTAAAAATCAAAGGATCATAATCTTCTGCCAATTCATTTACGTCAAGAGTTCAATCATCACCAAAATGTTGATCGAAGATATTGATCAGATGTTGTGGAGCCTCTCGTGTCAATTTTCTCAGACACTGCCTGGTAGTACTCTCCCCCATTTGAAAATATTTCTCTTACCACAACAATTCAACTTCTGTGCTGACTAAATTTAACAATTTGATCAATCGACTCCCTTTGACAACAGTCAATTCATTGCACCCAAAAAGAATCAAAGGCTGCCAGGTGACAGACAATGCTTTCAACCATGCTTCTCTTGATGCGGAATGTGTGTTCAAACTGACTGACAATCATCAAATCTGGGACAGGGACTATACCAGTCAGATCGGACACATTTCAATGCTCTTTGTCTATCATACTCAACCATCTTCCTCTTCTTAATTCACCCAGTATCAGCTCAAGATGATTCCTGGAGAATGTACCCAATATCATACCTCTTAATGAAGTCTTCCACTACCTCCACCAGCACTTCTTTTGATGATAGAATGTGGGAGTGGTGAAATGCATTGTCTACAATGAAGACAGCTGTCAAAATATACTTGAATGAAGCATTGTAGAATGAATTCAACAAGTCAGCATCTGGTAAACTGGTGAGTTTGTTCATGATTATGTTAGGCAAGGAAACTACAGCAAAGGCAAAGAGGCAAAACTCTGGTTGAAAATGAAGAGACCACAGTGAGAGGGTTGGATGGATGAAACTATAGAGAATGGTGTACTTCAATGCATGTGTATTGGATTGTGTTTATTGTATGATATTTGTCACAGAAATACCTCCAGGTGGATGTGAAGTTTGCATTTTAACAACCACTTAGATGGAAAAGATGTGTGTCTGCATGATCAAGATAGGTGTTGACATATATGGAAAACCTATAGTCCGACAATCACCAAAAACAAGTAGTGAACAAAAATATAGCAGCCGTGGCTGCAACTGGTCTTAGTTAAAAGATGAAAATGGTTTCTACCATAATATATGTAAAAATCCACAAACATCAACAAGGATAGGTTCATAGGTTTGAGAATGTATTGCGGAACTATAACCCATAGGTCAGTTCTTTTCTTTTTTGACTACTTTTACTAGTGAAATGATTGTGTTTTTCTTTTTCTTTCCCCTTCATTTCATATTTCGACATCGTGTGTAATTAGACAAAATCACTTTTTTGATGAACTTTAATGGATGCCTTTTCTCCGCAATGGTGTCAGTTTAGGCATTAAATGGACATATGACTGACAAAAATGCTTCATGTGATAAAACAAGTTGTTTCATCAGATGATGAAAAGACAGCAAATTCATCCACTCGTAAGATCTGAAAGGTTACTATAAACTCCTACCATGTTATGAACAGAATCATTGCCATTGCAGGATTCCCAGCTGTGCATGACCTCTCCAAACCAGAAGTCATTGTAGGCATGTTTTTGAATCATGCAGTGACAAGGCTTGAACACAGTAGTGGTTTGGATTTTGCAATGTTTCATATTGATACTTACACTCCATTCAAAGGTTAATTTATCCAGCAATACAGGCAACTTCACCAAAAATTGGTATCTATCAACCAAGTATCTACTCTATCAACCATTTATTGTTGACTTTAAAAATGGTTGATTGTATCAACTACATTAATCAAACATCAATAGAAGTGCAAAAAATATCAACTTTTTATTAATATTATGGACTGAGTGCATCAACATTATCACCCAACGGTCTTGACCAACTATCATCCAACTGATGAAAACTACAAAAGGTTAGGGTGCAACCATACCAAAAGCTGACCAACTATCATCATCTTCATCACCTGTTCGTATCATCAATTTGTGGCAGACATATCAACGAGTATAAAAAGTAAAAGTCACTAATATCAAATTATGTCAACCAAATAGTCAACAGAAGGGCAAAATATTGGCTCTAACGAGTTTGCAGGTTATTCAAGTTCCATTAGTGAGTGTTCAGTACTATAACTAGCCTCTAAGCTATCCTATCACTTTCTATATCCCACAGCAAATATATTATTTGATTAATACTTTATAGATAAAAGAAATCTAACATCTAACCCACCCTCTATAATCTCCCCCCCTTATATTATGGTAAAGATTTATAAAAAATAAAAAATACTTTTTACTTTTGTCGCTATCGGCCTCAAATCCAAACAGCTCAATTCGAAAACTCATTGATCGGTCTGCATTTTTGTCCCTGTGTTGGGGGTACAAAAGCTCCTGTAAACCGATACCTCTTCACGACATTTTCCCACTCCAAATACTGAAGATTTTTTCAAAATCTTAGTAGTATTGGAAACTGAGCCCCTTTTCTCTTTCTCCTCTTTCTCCTCTTTCTCCTCTTTCTCCTCTTTCTCCTCTTTCTCCTCTTTCTCCTCTTTCTCCTCTTTCTCCTCTTTCTCCTCTTTCTCCTCTTTCTCCTCTTTCTCCTCTTTCTCCTCTTTCTCCCTTTCTTTCTCCTCTTTCTCCTCTCCTCTTTCTCCTCTTTCTCCTCTTTCTCCTCTTTCTCCTCTTTCTCCTCTTTCTCCTCTTTCTCCTCTTTCTCCTCTTTCTCCTCTTTCTCCTCTTTCTCCTCTTTCTCCTCTTTCTCCTCTTTCTCCTCTTTCTCCTCTTTCTTTCTCCTCTTTCTCCTCTTTCTCCTCTTTCTCTCCTCTTTCTCCTCTTTCTCCTCTTTCTCCTCTTTCTCCTCTTTCTCCTCTTTCTCCTCTTTCTCCTCTTTCTCCTCTTTCTCCTCTTTCTCCTCTTTCTCCTCTTTCTCCTCTTTCTCCTCTTTCTCCTCTTTCTCCTCTTTCTCCTCTTTCTCCTCTTTCTCCTCTTTCTCCTCTTTCTCCTCTTTCTCTTTCTCCTCTTTCTCCTCTTTCTCCTCTTTCTCCTCTTTCTCCTCTTTCTCCTCTTTCTCCTTTTTCTCCTCTTTCTCCTCTTTCTCCTCTTTCTCCTCTTTCTCCTCTTTCTCCTCTTTCTCCTCTTTCTCCTCTTTCTCCTCCTTCTCCTCTTTCTCCTCCTTCTCCTCCTTCTCCTCCTTCTCCTCTTTCTTCTCCTCCTTCTCCTCCTTCTCCTCCTTCTCCTCCTTCTCCTCCTTCTCCTCCTTCTCCTCTTTCTCCTCCTCCTTTTCTCCTCCTTCTCCTCCTTCTCCTCCTTCTCCTCTTTCTCCTCCTTCTCCTCCTTCTCCTCCTTCTCCTCCTTCTCCTCCTTCTCCTCCTTCTCCTCCTTCTCCTCCTTCTCCTCCTTCTCCTCCTTCTCCTCCTTCTCCTCCTTCTCCTCCTTCTCCTCCTTCTCCTCCTTCTCCTCCTTCTCCTCCTTCTCCTCCTTCTCCTCCTTCTCCTCCTTCTCCTCCTTCTCCTCCTTCTCCTCCTTCTCCTCCTTCTCCTCCTTCTCCTCCTTCTCCTCCTTCTCCTCCTTCTCCTCCTTCTCCTCCTTCTCCTCCTTCTCCTCCTTCTCCTCCTTCTCCTCCTTCTCCTCCTTCTCCTCCTTCTCCTCCTTCTCCTCCTTCTCCTCCTTCTCCTCCTTCTCCTCCTTCTCCTCCTTCTCCTCCTTCTCCTCCTTCTCCTCCTTCTCCTCCTTCTCCTCCTTCTCCTCCTTCTCCTCCTTCTCCTCCTTCTCCTCCTTCTCCTCCTTCTCCTCCTTCTCCTCCTTCTCCTCCTTCTCCTCCTTCTCCTCCTCCTTCTCCTCCTTCTCCTCCTTCTCCTCCTTCTCCTCCTTCTCCTCCTTCTCCTCTCTCCTACTTCTCCTCTTTCTCCTCCTTCTCTTCATTCTCCTCTTTCTCCTCTTTCTCCTACTTCTCCTACTTCTCCTACTTCTCCTACTTCTCCTACTTCTCCTTCTCCTACTTCAATGAGACAGTTTTTCACTTTTTCCATAACAGGTACGTCAACAATCGAGATGACATATTACCACCTGTTAATGATTAATTTTTCAGTTTCACATACATGGGTGGTCATGATTTGCCTACCTTAAAATTTGTATCATATTTCTGAAATGGGCGGTGCACACACCCATTAACCAATCATTGACACGCCACATTATATTTAAACCTAATTCTACCTTTTCTTCTATCTAGCTTGCTGTAAAAAATCTTGCAGTGGCTGCTAGCAATAGGCCCATTGCACATCACTGATTAAAGTTTAAGTAAAAATTACTTAACCTAAATGATATTAACTTGGACTGTTTTAGATTACTTAGTCCAGCTGTATATGTTCACCCATTAATTATAAATTGACTAGGGCTGTTCAACAATGTGCACAAGCCCAAAATGGACCTTCATGATTTTATAACAAAACGTTTTATAAAGAAACCATAAGAACAAATCACCCTTATTAAAACACATGTTTTAAGTTGGCTGCTCTAAAGTACTTAGTCCCATATTTTCTTGGGGCTTTATAAGTTCACTTAGGACAATTGAAAAATGAAGCTGTCTGATTACATGGTAAAATAGCCTTAATTAAAAATAGTTTGCCATGCCATCATTTTATTGCTATTTTGTCTTACGTAATTGTAAGATAGATAATACTAAAAATAATCTTGACTTCGCGCTAGTAAAATAATTAAGAAAAAATGAATTCATTCTGATATGTGTTGTATCCATTTTTAAAGCACTTCCTTCTTTGTGGGAATGACTTGAAAGCAAAAATAATAAACCTTCCTTTGCTGCATCCCTCTGTGTAGCAGAACCAAACCTTACTTGGAACATGGTGCGGCTTCATTTAATTTAATCAATGACTATCAACCAAAAAATTATTGATCAACTATCAATCAATCACCTAAAATTTGGCAAAATTGTCTGCCTTGCGCGAATCAGAATCAGAAGAAGGGCAAACTGTCCTATTCTCATCTATGGATGCATTAGGATTACTTCTTACATGGACATGGTTGAGCACGTCAAACATAGGTTGTCCATGACAGTGGTGTATGTATATTTGACTTTCTGCATGCACATGAACTTAAAGTACCTAATGGTAAGAGATGATGCAAGAATTCAGCACCCTTTACTTGGTGGCATTTGTCCCTAGCAGGAGGCTGGTAGACTGCATCACTTTCACTGGATAACCTTTGGTGTAAAATGGATGGTTTGAAGCATATTCTCGAATGTTCTGGTGATGATAGTGAACAAAACAGTATTATAATGGGTAGAGTTGTGGCCATTATTTGATGACAGTTCTAGTCTTCTGTTTGGATTGAACTATATCTATTGAGCGTTTTGGCATTCCTGGTTAAGTGTATGACAGTCCAATTGCAAGTATTGGCTGTTTACATGACAAAGTTCAGGAGGTATATGATACTGTGAACTCTTGTTTTGTAGACAACAAGCATCTATTCCTCATCAGACTGCATAAACCATAACTGGCATCATCAGAAGAAGATAGAGATCAAAAGAAAAAGGCTACTTCAATTCAGCTAAATGGGAAATGAAGGCACTCCAAACCTCTTTTCCAAGTTAAAGGATGCATCAAATTTGAGCGACATGGAAAACAAAAACTTGTCATTAAAAACATTGATTGTTCTTTGTAACTTTTGTACTGCCAGGGCTGGGATTAGTCAAATTAGAAATATGCATGTGAGAGCATTAGAAGAGAATGTAAACTCTCACATAGGAAGAAATCTAATGAAAATCAATTGATCCATCTAGTAACATTGCCATTTATTCATAATCCTCTTCATTTAAACCATCCATACATTCTTCTCCTCTTCATTATTATCACCTTTATTGTTGTCACCCTTGTTTTGCATATCCACCATATGCATCATCATCATTTTCATCATAACTGACTGATCCTGAAATTGAATTCAATCCTACACTTACTTCTGTCATCTATTTCCTCACTCTGCTGTTCTTTGGCTTTTTATCCATCTCTATTCTTGTCATCATAAATTGCATCATCTTCGAAAACATATTGGATTGTCATGAAGCTACAAGCCTCTCAATATGTAGATTGCTGATTAGATGACTGAAAGTTGGTATTAATGAATAATCTTGATCTCCGTAAACATTACCATACTGTCAATGCAGCAGCACCATCATGAGCCACACCATTGTGGGAATGCTCTCATCTCTCTCATCCTCCACCTCATCTTCTGATAACATGCCCTCCTGACATAGCACTATTATAACACTGGTATTCTCTCCTTTCCATCTTCGTATTTGCTTCCGCAGTTTTCTTCGTCCAACTCATCAATCTCTCCCTCACCATCAGAATAATCAATATGAACAGCATTCATCTCCTTATAAAGCTGTTTTGTCTTGCATATGTATATTAGATAGTTAGGATCTCCAGTTATCTTGGTTGGTTCTAGAGCTAAGAAAATTTATGCCTCTAGCTCTCCTTGGTGAGACCATGATTGGGATGAATTAGTTCCTGTTTTGTGCAAATCTTCCTTCTCCCATTCCTCTGGTCAGTTCACAAATATTCTCCAATCATTTCAAGGCTGCTGATAAATACATTGCCCAGATAAGCCCTTGCCTTCTAGTTTTTCCATTGTCATGGAGAAGAGAGAAGAGGCATGTGAGTCATTTGGAATCAGACTTTCCTATTGCCTCTTATTCCAATGTTGTGTATTTATGATTTCTAAGATCGCAAACTCTGTCTAGGTAGAAGTAATACTATCTACTTTATTGTAAGTATAGTTACAGCAAAACTAGGTTGCAAATTACCCAGTAATTCCTCAGTTATTTAGGATTACCAGGTTATACTGCCTGTTTTGGAGGGAAGGCAGTTCTTGTCACAGTGAAATTACTGTGTAACTAAAATCAATGTAGGGTTGGGGTTATGGAAGTCAATGCAACTCTTCTTGCCAAATACTGTGGAATATTCAGGAATTACCATTGTTACTGTGACAGTAATATTTTGGGGGTTTTGGTGACAATTTAACAAAAAATGAGTAAATTGCACCCGAGCAACAAAAGTAGTAGGAAAAAATCAGGGAAACTCACAGTGCTGTATGTACTTAATTGTGCAACTAATATCCCTATAAAAACTTAGTGATTTAAGGATATTTAGTATCTGCAGGTACAACATGAAATTCAGGTGTCTTATTTCTCCATGGTTTTGTTACATGTTATGCACAAGTTAGAACACACATATGAAATCTCTAGAGAAGGATACCCAGGTGGTGTAAGAACATCATGAAGAACATTAATTGCCACATGAGTCGATCAAAAGAAAGGATGATGAATCCCCATGATCAATCAAGTGACACCATGGGGAAACGTGGGAAAGAAGTATTGCTTACCAAAGAGGTACTTGCTCTAGCGAATACTGTTAATGAAGTGAGTAAGACACACAATAAACAAGAAGGCGATGAAGTTGGCCCTCTGCTCTTTTGGTGGTGTTGCAGAGGTGTATATGGCAATCTTGTGAGGATGACTGGTGGATTGAATGTGATGGCCCCATATTTTTGAGGTAAAAACAAATACAGCACAAAATTAAGTAACAGTCCACCAAACCAATTCCAACTCAGTTTCAAATCAACAATTTGGAACTGGGTATCTGAACAGTTAGATGAAAAAACAATTATGGCAGCCACCCACTATTGTTGTTTGTCAGCAGTGACGCCTTGATAAATAAAGGGGTTGACACGTCTATTTTTCCTTTGCTTCAATTTATTTTTAAAATCGTTTGTTACAATGGAGGTTAGGGAAATGGATGTAATTAACAAAATCTTGTCTTTCTATCTTAAGACTTTTTATTTTATCTTTATTATTAAATTAACACTTAATTTTAATCTCACTTAAAGACTAACATTATCATCATCGTAGTGAACCTCAAACAATGGCTCACCATTTTCAATTGCCAGCTGAGTGACAACACAAAATAGTGGTTGGTGGTGGTGGTGAAGTGGTAGTTGTGGTTATGGTGGTATGGGGTCAGGGTGTATTGCCACTAAAAGGATAGGATCTACTCCGAAGGATCAGATTACTTAATTCTATCCTTTTCTTGTAATCTTGTCCGTTTGGATCAGATTTGCTACGAATGATCAGATTACAAATTTCCTACGTAAAATATACTCGTTCAAACGTAGAAAGGATAGAATCTGCTCCGAAGGATCAGATTACTTAATTCTATCCTTTTCTTGTAATCTTGTCCGTTTGGATCAGATTACCTACTTGACTAGGACTAAATAATTTTTATTCCGTTTAAGGTATTTATTTAGGCCTTTTACTCGAAACTTGCGGGCAAGATCGGTGTACGTCATACTCTCGCTGACAGTGATGACAGTGGGGAGGAAGAACCTAGTGATAACGACTCAATGAATGGGTTGTAAGATTTTTTAATATTTGTAGTTGTTGATAAAAAATAATTAATTTGGCAAAAAAGTGAATTTCATCTTATAACCCTAATTTCCCTAGAGTTGAATGAACACCACAAAAATTAAGTCACATCAAAATCGTTTTTAACATGAAAATATAATTTATTATGATCTACTTTATGTTTACTACAAGTATGTCCTGTACTCAAACATGATGTATATAGTGGGATGACATAGTGGGGTGAGGCAATGGCTTGCATTCTTGCTGCTGCTGAATTAAATTACTATTATTGTTGTCACAAGGAGGGTCAAGGTAATTATGTCTGGGGATGGAGACACCACTGATGGCTTGGTGGGAGGCTTTTAACTGAAAGTTAATTAGTGACATGCTGGAAAAACAAGTCAAGAAATGACTTTCTGGATTAAGTACAGCTCCAGTATTTCATTGAAAAATTAATGAAAGCATACGGTAAAAAGTGAGCAGAACTTCTTTTTCTCAGCTCGTGCTTGCTCTCTCTCTATCTTCATTTTTGCCTGTAGAAGTGAGGAAGTTCATGAACTCTTGAAGTGGCTGGTGACCAAGAAACTAAAATTGCAGTAGGGGGGTGTGCAAACAATTAAAAAGATATTTTAGAGCACCTGACATATGCAGATAAGAAGGACAAATATGGATCTTACCTTTTTAGGGCATTGCCTGCTTTTCTATTGTCTTCACAGGAAGAGTGAAATTTGCATGCTCTGAGGGTGACTGGTCATCAAGAAACCACCATTGCTGCGGAGGTGTGTAAAAAGATTTTTAAAATATTTTGAAAGTTCCTAATGCCCAACATAGAGAAATGAGAACAACCAAAAGAGATCTTACTTTTTTCATGGCATCGCCAACGTGTACAGTTATTGGCAGGCGGGGTGTAAGGTTTGCAAGCTCTGGGAGTTGCCAGCAGCTAAGAAACCACTACTGCCATTGAAGGCTGCAATGAGCAATGAGAAAGTATTTCAGAGTGTGTAATATAGAAAAGTAAGAAAAACAAAAGAGATCTCATCTTATTCTTATTCAGGGTATCACCTGCTTTTCAATTGACTTGGCAACAGGGAAGTGAACAGCACAAGCTCTCAGAAGGTATGTAGTCTGTGGATAAAGCAAAACCGAATTGGGGGTGGAGGGATATGTCATCAAAAGATGCCTCCACATCTTGACTGGAAGATGAATCAGGGGGCAAAAGAATAGCATGGGCACTCCCATATGCTTCACACACATCAACGGAAACCATTTTGCGGTCTGTGAACATACCCACTTTCTGTTTAGCTCACGGTGCAATCAAGAAGATGAAAGATAGATGAGGGTACACTCAGTTAATGTGTGAATATACATGTGAAAAACATTAGAGGGATTATAATCCATTGTTTGTAGTGGATCAATGATACTTTGGCACAGAAGTGGTCTGTTAATCATTGTAGCATAGCACAGCATCAAACATTAATCAACCAAAGAAAATTTTACAGCTGTAAGCTGTAACTGTTACATAACACATGATCTAAAAAATAATAAATGAAATATGTGTATCTAAAATGCTCAAATGTATGTATTTTTGCAGATAACTGGTTCTCCAAACTTGGTTACTGAAGAAATTGTTGCTGCAAAAAAATTAAAAGTAATAATAATTACAAAGTACCAGACTATCAAGCAAAAGAAATGATTGTCTCACTTCAAGCAATTGTGAGTAATTTCTGTTTGTTTGCAAGGTACACAAAAGATCAATGTAACTAACATCATCTAACTACACTTGTATGATTTGAAAGTTGAATTTATTTCTCGCTAAGCCTGATGTTGATAATGACTGATTGATGATGGAAGCAATTGCTTACGGGTAACCGCCAATCAAGAATGTTAGCAATTGATCCACGGTGGAAGCGAACAATCAACAAGGGTAAAAATCAATTGACAATGGTAGCAATCAATCAATGACGATAGAAACTGATTGATGATAGTAGCAATCAATCTAACAAAGTATATCCCATTTCAAAGCTCTCAGGGATCAATGGTAGATATGTTTTAGTATTGTGGACAATTGAGGAGGCTTTTGGCAAAAACTGGTGTAGTATTTTTTGCAACAAAGTCAATTGGTGACAAGTTAAAGGGCTGGGAAATGATTGACAGGGAGTAATATTTCAAAAAGGTGGACATGCCATGTTTCTAGACATACAATAAAAGTAGATAAAACTGAGAAGTTCCTGTCAGATATAATGGCTGCATACATATCTTAGACTGGTAACGCTTACAGTGATAAAAAATATTGTGACTCTAACCAAAATCTAATGTGTAATGTGTGTGTGTATTCTTGTGAATGTGACTAATTACTAATTACTAAAATCTGTTTATGCAACAAAGACAATAAGTATGTGTTATCACATTTTCTATAGATTGTATTATATCAGAGTAGTCTGTACTTACAAAGATTGTGTGCACTATAGAGATTAAATATATATCTCACTACCTACCTGTGACTAAGGTGCTCACACAGATTTGTAATTGTGTCATGATGGTGCATGATGATGCTGCCATGGATTACAAAATTCAATGATGCATATACACATTTGCCCTTTCAAAAGACAAATATTTTTGCTAATTTGTAAATAAGAAGAGAGAAATGTGTGTTTGGGTATGTGCTATGCTCCACTCTCTCCACTTTATATTTTCCTCCGTCTGTTGCTGTCTCGGTGGTCTATTCTTGTTTGTTTGTTTGATTGTTTGTTTTATGTTACCAGTGCCAATATGGGGTGGGTGCCAATATGGGGTTTCAAGGTTCTGGACCCAGTTCCAGCACTGGACGCCAAATGCTGGAACTGGGCGAGACAGACTTGATTTTTTGGTCCAAGTTCCAGCACAGGGCGCCCCGTATATTGGCACGGTGCCAACATGGGGACGTCAGCATCCCAGTTCCAGCACGCCGCGAAAAATTGGTCTCAGTTCCAGCACAGGGCCAGTGCTAATTTGGGGGCTAACATCCTTTGAGGCAGTATTGGTTTACTCTAATCATGGCCCCATATTTCACCTTTTGCCAAAATGGTCCCAAGAATATATTACACTTCCTCTCCTCTGGCTGTGAGAATGGAAAAATGCAAGTTTTCATTGTGGTTGGTGCTTGCTAATATTGTTGAGGCACATGGCAGTAATCTACCAACCAACACACAAAAAAGCAATGTATATACATGGATATATGTGTCAATGTTTCTGTGAAAGATGATGTGGTAATAACTTATGGGCCATACCCACAAAGAATGTTAAATATTTAAAATAGAAAGAAGTTGAAATGGATCTTGAGAAAGTTCTGTGTATAAATTTGTTGTTGCTTCGCATTCAACTCTATTGATTTATGCATTTGTAAGTTATTTGTGTTCATTAATTTTATTTGTTATGGTACATGAAAGAAAAATGGGCAATAGATGGATTGTGAGAATTTGACAAGATGTACACATTGAAGAAGAGCACCATGTGATAAAATCTACCTACTAGATTTATGAGCACAGTGCTCTAACTATGCTAGCAGGCATCCCCAGATGTGGGTGGTTCCGTGGCTGTACAAGTAGGTGACGGCCAGGACCTGTGGGGTCCCTACAAGGCCGTAAGGTCCCTACATGGCCGTATGGTCCCTATATGGCCCTGAGCCTTAATTGTACTTAGCTACACACCCTTGTAGCTACATTGGGGACCTACTCTGCATGTCAGCCCGGCTGTGTGACCCAACTTCTGTGAGAAGCTGGTATCAGAGTGTGCAGCAAGTACCATAGCATTGGCACTGTATGTGATGCCATCATTGGGGTAAGTAGCAACATAGTCAAGGAGTTGGTGGACAGCTATTGCAGTGTTCTGGGTGGCAGCCGTTTGTTGTGAGATGATGGTGCTTAGTGCCACCAGCCGTTTGTTGTCAACAGCTTGGGTGTAGTACAGAAGAGACTTCACACTTGGATGCGTTTGACTCTGGCTGCATCAAGGGGTGGGCTGGTGTCAGTATCTTGGAGGAGTTGTTCCTTTGCGCCGTAGAAGATTTCAAAATGTTTATGTGGTGCATGTTGTGGCTTCTGTGGATGGGGATGGTTGTACTTAGAAGCAGGGTGGTTATGTAGGTGTCCATGGTAAAGTGGCAGGTTTGCTGGGTGTAGTCCCACTTGATATGTATGCCCATGATTTTAGTACCAGTCCAGTCAGTGGTGACCATGTAATGCTCTGGGAGGGCATGCAAGAGGTGTTCGGCATGTCTACATTCAGAGTATTGGATGCGGAAGTCATTGACGATGTGGCACCAAAGGCCTGGTGTTGTGGTTCATTGGTAGTATCCGTGCAGTTCCAAGCATTGGGTGAGCAAGTCATTGGCCAGTTTGCCAGCCTCTTTGAGGCCATAGACACCTTTGGTTACCTTGAAGTAAATATAGCCATTGTGGGCAAAGTCATGGAGGCCATAATCCCAAATGAGTTCCTTGGGAATATTGGTGAGTTTGATGCAGGCATATTTTGGTCTGTCAAGTGGCGTGCTAAGTTAGAAGTTGGTGATGTCAAATGAGGCAAACCATGCCGTATGAATGGAGAGAAAGTTGTTAAGGAAAGTTTTACGGTTTCTAAGCAGCTGGTTTTGGTGCCACAGTCCCCAGGGTAATGGATGTGGTCTCCACCAAGGGTGATTCGTGTGTGGTAGGGGTTGGTCAGACCATGCGGGTGTAGGTGATATCTTGTTTGCGCTGGTTTGGGATGCTTCAATGTGCTTCTTGTGTGGATGTGTGGCATGTTTCCCAATGCCTTGGCAGAGGCGGCCTAGTTCATTGGCATAGGACATATAACACATGGCTTTCTGCTTGGGATGGTGTCGCAGGTGCCGGTGCTCCAGGAATTGACCAGTGTCCTGATCCAAGATGGGCATGGCCACCACGTCTAAGTTTTCATCTGTAGTGTTGGCTATGACTGCAAATGCATTGAGGGAGTGGTTGAGTGCTTGTAGGTGAGCACGTGTGCGGGCTGCGATTGGTTGTGCATCCGTTGGCTGGGGGCGTAGCCAAGTGTGCACTGGTACAATGTGCCAAGGGGTGTCTGTAGAAGCTGGGCTTGGTGTGGTGATCCTTGTTGGGGGGGTCTGTGAGCACCATTGGAGATAGTGCTTGCACCCTTGGAGGCAGTGCTTGCCCAGTTGTATGTGGTGTGTCGTGGGCGAGTGTGGTAGTGGTGTAGTGGTGTAGTGGTGTAGTGGTGTAGTGGTGGAAGATGTCACGCAGCTTGTAAATGGCTTGTAGTTGTGCTGTTGGAGATTTTGTGGCAATGCAAAGTTGTGAAGTATGGCAATGATTTTTTCCTCAGCTGTTAGGTCAGGGGAGAGGGAAGGATCACATCAGTAATGGCAATGGCCTGAGATTCTCTGTTGAGGACACGTTCGCAACAGTAGTGGTGAAGTGCTGGACCAAGGTAGAAGCCTTCATGGCAGTGGCTTTGCTATGAATAAGTATGCAACAACCAGCTGGTCCCAGGGGTGTGGTGTCAAAGTTGAAGGCACCAAAAATGTCTTCCCAAGCCAAGAGTTTAAGGTTGCAGTGACTGGTGTGGAGGAGGTTGAGTGTGAACTCTGCATGTGGAATGAGTGGGTCCCAATGGTCTGCTGGGAAGGAAGGAGCTACCCCCACCAGTATTAGGGTTGGCAACACTCAAAATGGTCAAAAATAATTTTTCACTAATTATCACCTAACTTTCAGGACTTGTGGATATAGGTCTAACCAAGTTTGAGGGAGAAAAAATGATCAGAAGTTGACTTTTTTCTTCCGTAACCACGAAATTTTTGGTTTGTTGTGGAAAATTACTAGTTGGGGATAGCTCAGTCAAAAATTCAGCACATCAAATTTTTCTTAGGCATGATCTGGCCTTCAAATATTACTTAATTATGTCCAAAAAGGTGTTCTTAAAGTTTGCTCAAGTTAAGAGCATCAAAACACTGCCATTTATTGCCAAAATGACTTGTGCAGTTTTGCTAGCATTTGGTAGCATCGGCTAGGGAGTCATAGGCAACTTGCCCCTTCTTGTCGAATGATCCCAGACATGGTTTGGCTATAAAATGTGGCCTCAAAGGGTGTCATTAAGATGATTTGACAGTTTGGTAATGATATTTGCACCTCAAGTCATTGTTTTTGTGCAAAGTAGTAGAAGGTGCATAAGTGCCCATGTAAGGGTAACAACCAGGGATTTTATCAGGTTTTTCTATGATTTTACCCTTTAAGATACCTGTATCTTTGCAAATAATGGAGGATGAATACACTGCTAATAATGATGCTGATACTACATCATTGCACATGCACCTTGAATAATGTTACACAATTTATTTATTGATTGATGTATGTGTTTGATGGTTTGTCTTTTACATTTTTGAAGCCACCAATTGGCAGGATTGTCTAGCTGCTCAGCTCAAACAAATGTATATTTGTGATGCTAATTCTTGCATTTGGCCAACATTTTTGAGTTCTCTAACCATCAGAATACATTGTTGATCCGGCGGAGTGGACTGGGGCCGTTTCTGCAAAACTAGCATCTGTGAATACCTTTAGATTGAAATGATCATACCACTGTAGACTGTTGATATTGAATTCATACAACATCAAACATTAAACAAATATTTGCAACAAAAACGAAATTTCCCTTGAATCAAATATTTTGACTGGAAAGTAAATGATTATTAAGTAACGAAAATATTTGATATTATTTTAATAATGCAAACAATCATGCTGATCATACACTTTCAATTGAAAAAAATCACACAGTCACTACAGTTGATTGTTGTGTGCTGCATAATTCTGCATTAGTTTTGTTGTGGGGTGTTCCCATGGACCATTGATTATTGTGTGTTGTTCCCAAATTAAAATTAGTAAATCAATTTGATTTGAAAAAGTTACAAATCAAAGGGAGTGACAATTATTTATATGTCAGTTGAATTTTTCTGCAATAAAAACATAAAATGCATCAATACCTCACCTTCTGGCCTCGTATTTTGACACTGTGTGACCTTTCTATTTGAAGGGGGCGGAAGGAGAGTGGGTCAGAATTATGATAGGGCAATACTGGCCAATTAATGCCAGCCAAGCTGCCAAGGCCTCAATGATTAGTGTTGTCCTTAATTTCAGGGCAAAAACTTAAAATAACTTTTGTTCTCGCCATTTGTTTCATTTCCCTTTTGCACTGCAATACTTTGAATTTGATACATTGAGGGTAAGCAGCCTCATTATACCGATGACGTGCCTCTGATGTCTTCTTGTCTTTGCCTGCATTCAGATTACAGGAATACCTCTTCTTCCCCCTCTTCCCAAAGAATTGGCCTTTCTTTGCCCCCTTTTTGGTTGTTGTGGTGGATTCTTCCCCTCCATGATTGCTTCCAGTGGGCTTTGGGTTGTTACAATAATTTTTTAGCAAGATATGGAACTAAATCATGTGCAAATGAAATATAAGTGCACTAACCATCAGATTGGCTTCATCACTTTTAAAATTTGTAGCATGCGGTTGCAGTTGATTCCAGGGGGTTTGGGGTAGTTCCAATTCATTCGTGAGCAAGATATGGAAATAAAGCAAGTGCACATGGAATATATGTGCACTAACCATCAGATTAGCCGTATTATGGCTATGGAATGCATAGCATGCGGTGGCGGTTGGTTAAAAGAATAGTTGACTCGTTGGTGAACTTTTTTGCCTCCAATTCTGATGACGTCAGCAGGGCAAGGGCGGGCGATCTAACAGTTCTCTCTAGTTGGACGGACAACTAGAGAGATTTTGTGACCATGGGATGGGCGAAAATGGATTGCTTTGATGAGTAATTGCGGCTTTTCGGTGGATGCCACTACAGCCATCAACCTTTCAGCTTCGGCCCGTCGCACGTAAACTGTAGATGTGGCCTGTTTGGGACGATCAAACCCCCTAACTGGAAATACAGTTGCATTTTCTAATGTGCACCCAACGTGACTGTATTTAGCAAATTTGAATTGCATTTGTTTTGGGGTGTGCTATAGAAATTTCAAATGGGGGGAATCAATAGTTCGATCGATCAAATTGATAGGCAAGAGAGTGGCTCAAGACGGGCGACACATTGTTTTACCCCCTCATGACCAGCAGTCGGAGTAAACTTGTTTTCACATCTTTATGACATAAAATAAAATTTATGGCACGTTCAGTGGCATTTTGGTGATGGACATGTGGTCGCACAAGTTGGTAGGTGCACCCATTTGTGGTGATGGCTTGTTGGCTTGTTGGCTTGTTGGAAGGCACTACTGGCTTCATTATCCAAGATGCGAAGCATGGGTTGACAAATGGTGTTGGATAAGTGAGAGCGGATGTCTTGATAGGTGGCAATGTGGTGCGCATCATGCTTGCTGGGGAAGGGGCGAACTAGGATGGCATCGGTGTTGGCATGGATGGCAATCATGATGTATTGGTTTCTGCTGCATGCCCGTGGGTGAAATCGGCCAGTGTCATCCGAAGATCTTGTTAACTGGGATGGTGAAGAGGTCAATGGCCTGTTGTGGTAGTGAGGGTTGCTTCTGCGGACGGGAAGTTGTGCAATGGGTTGATTTGATGTGTTGCCGTGGCTGGGCCATGTGGCCCTGGATGGTTGCATCAGCATTCAGGCAATACTTAGCAACTAGCATGTAGGTGAGGTCAGGCCATGAGTTGTAGAAACCATTATTGATGGCCTGAAGCCATGTCAATTTGACTGGGTATCTGGCTGAGGCATGCAGGAAAGTCACCAATGCCCGTGTGGTAAGAAGATAATGGGTGCGCAGGTGTGAATACTTGCGGGGTGTTGTGGGCTGTTTATAGTGTTTCACAGTCTCTGTTGTTGCCTTGTTGTGTGTAGTGGGAGGTTAGGGCATGGTAGCTTGAGGCAAAGGGTGTGTGGGGTCTTGCAATATGGAGTGTCAGTGAGTGCTGCGGCAGTGATAAGTCAATTTGCCAGAGGCATGGTCCATCTATGTCTTGGGTACCGCTGAGGATGACTGTATCCGTGGGGTCTGTAATGCTGAGAGAGGTGGTAGTGAATAGGGCTTGCACCCTGCATCGCACAATTTGCCGATGCTGATGAGGCTGTGTGTAAGTCCTGGTACAATGTGGCCCTGTGGGTATCAGGTGGGATGGCTAGCAGGTTGAGGGTAGTTGTGCCTGTGGAGAATAGTGGTTGGCCTGTTGCCATACGGATGGTGGTGTGTGGGGCATGGGCGTTGATACTGGTAAGTGGGGCCTGGGGTAGGAAGTAGTGGCCACTGGCACCTGTGTCCTGAGTGGTGGGATGGGCTACAGGAGGACACAGTAGTGAAAATATTATAGTGATGAAAAGAGTCAGTTACAATACTCAAAGCTGCATCTACCAGCACATCCTGCCATTTGTCCCACCCATTGTTGACCATGCTGCCACCCATAGTGTTGGCCCATGTGGCAGCATCTTTGTGTCCTTCTGCTTTGTTGGCGCAGGTTGCACTGGAGTGCCCCTCCGGTACCCTGAAACTGTGTGTGCAGCAGTATCCTCTGGGTATGGTGGATATGGCGGGGGTAGTCTGGGTGTTTGAAAGTGTGTGTCGGGGTTGTAGCGGTGGTGCAGTTGGTGGTGTAGGCCCCGGTGTGGTGTACGGTGGCCAAGATGGTATAGGCGGCTGTGAGGCTAGCTATGCTAATGGTGAGGGCAGTCATGTTCACCACCAGTGCGGCATTGGCTTCCATCAGGGATTGTAAAGTGGTCAGTTCCATCGTGGCGGCTGCTGCGAGGTTGTCGAGGTAGCCATCCAGTCAAGCACATGTATTCTCCAGCAGATGTGACTAGTCCTCCGCAAAAAAGGCATTGGCTGTAGCTGCCAGCACGGCCATGCCGGAGGCTAGCATTTGTAGCTTACAGGCAATGTGGCCGGCACAATTGTGCATTTTCCATGCTGTCCATGTTTTGGTGGCATGCGGCTTGAATTCCCCGTCATCGGTCCGGTGAGGGAAGTGATTCGCGGCGAGGTCTGCAGTGGAGGCAATGGCGAGGAGTTGATTGTCTGATATGGAGAGGTTGGCGTGCGTGTGAGATTCAGCTTTGTCGCCTTGAGCATGTTGATGTACTCGGGGATGCTGTCTGCTGTTGCGGAGAATCCCAACATGTTGGTTGGAAGGCTGACAAGTCACTTGGGTGTAGCCTCTGCAGTTGTCATCGAGATGGGAGAGGAGTTGTATGGCTGTGATATGCGTGTAGAACGACCGTTTGTGGAGCAAGTCTTAGTACCAGCAAGACAGGCGTTTGCCACGTGGAAGACTTTTGAGCAATTAACTGACATCAACTGACGACAACTGAAGACAACTGACGTCTTTTACATTATCTCATTAATGGGACTAACCAAGTGCCGACTTAAGAAGGCACCATGTGACGACCCTAATGACAATATGACGACCCAAGTGACAACACTGAAGACAAAATGACGACCCTAAGTGACAGCACTGAAGACAAACTGATGACTGAACTGAAGGCAGTTCACGACATTTTAACAACCCTTCGTGACGACACTGACGACCCCTACGTGGTAGATATATGACTGCGTACTGACGATAGTGGCGAACAAAGTGACGACAAAAACGAATCACGACCTTAAGTGAAAACATAGTGAAGACAAGCTGACGATCCAAGTGACGACTGTGAAGTCCTTTTGATGACCCAAGTAACAACACTGACGACAGAATGACTACCGATGTGATGACACCTGACGACAGAATGACTACCGATGTGATGACACCTGATGACATTTTGACGACCCGGAGGGACGGCATGAAATGATCCGATATTTTTAAGTGAGGTCAACTGACGACACTGGATGACATTGGACGACACAGCTGGCGACTCTTTATCCCCAAAGTCCAAAGTTGACTGTCTTGCAATCTCGTCAACTCTTTGCAGATGAACTTTGGGGTTGTGCGTTCGACGCCGTATGAGGCAAAGTTGTGGAGAAGGATTGCATATTTGGCTTTGCAGCGGGCGCGAACAACTGCTATTGCTGCATCATTGATGATGGGATACACAGGTGGGCACGGCGAAGGTGAGAACGGTGTGCCCCACGTGGCTGTGTACAAGGTGGTCGGTCGGCTAGATTAGGCCAATGAGATTGTGGTTGCCGTCCTCATTGTAGGGAATGTTGAGGAGGAGCAGATAGAAAACATCGCAAAGAGCAGTGGTCCTCATTGCTGGGTTGACCCAAAATGGGCTAAAATGTTGTTGCTGCTGTGGTAAAAGTGGGGGTAATCTCTTCTGGTGTCATGACGGTGGCATTGAGATCAGAAGGAAGGTGCGAGGTGCATGGTTGGTGGGTGGGTTGACGGTGGTGTTGGCGAGACCTCGGACATGGCCAACAGGATCAACTATTGACCAGTGCCGGCGCATTGTCAGCTGAAGACTCGAGGGGAGGATTGCAAAGAGGAAGAGTCAACTAGTGGACTCAGCGATGCAAGCGACAAGGAGATTACAAGTTCTCAAGAGCGACATAGAGGTGTTGAAGATCAAGGGCGGCGTCTGTAACAGAGCAATTGGAGTCTAATCCAATGGAATGTCAATGATAATGGATGGATTGCAACAACAAATGGGATTTCGGCAGATAAATCAGTTTCAAAAAATGCAGCAGATGCAGACGTAACAAATCCAACAGCCATTTTAGAACCAGATAGAATCTATGGAGCGGCGACGCTAGGAAGTATGATAAATTCTTAAGACATCATTAAAGTCAATGCACAACACAAGCATAAGAATTGTGATGTGGAGTCAATTTGTGTTGATAGCGAGTAGTAATTGTTAATATGAATCTATATTTAATATGGGATGTTGTAATTTTGGCATATAGCAGTGAGTTTTGTGTACTAGAAAAATGGGAATTAATCACTATTGGGAATTTATTGATATCATTATTATAAACATGAACTTGCTCGATAACTTACTACATCTCTAATCTTCTATGTCAACGTCATCATCATCAAAATCTTCGCCTCCTAGGTAATACTTCTTCGTACCCTTCAAGATTCATAAAACATTACGGATCAAATGCTGTATGCCGTAAAAGCCTCTTTGTCACTGCTGCAGGATCTTTTCCTTTGCTCAAACAGAAGAAAGCAGCTTTGATGCTCCATGACATTTCACCACATGTTGGCAGGCGGTTGCAGCGGAATGGCAAAATCAGATGCAATGATAGAACTGCCTTAAAGTGATGCTTTGTATGTTACTTGGATTTGTGCACTTGGTGAATTAGGTAGGCTTGGTTTTGCAGCGGTTGGTGAAGCTACCAACGCTATCTTGAAGCCATCACCACTGGTTTGTTTTATTGAAGAAACAATCCTCAGTGTGCAATATATAATCCACCAGATAGTGTCTCTCTGTCAGTCACAAGAGTTAGGTAGAGATCTCCACTAACAGCCTTATCAAAGCCACTTTATGTAAATTCAAGTGCTTTCCCCTAGTTTGATGACTTCAGCCTTACGATCATAGGTGAAGACAAGATAAGTTTGAGTTACAAACAATATGACTACTACTTACGCCAGGAGAACCCAAATTCCAGCCAACATACAATCCCAAACATCGTGACAACATTGGGTAAGTACCATGGGCGATTGGCAAAGTGTGTGACAACCTGTTGTTATTGCCAAAGTGAAAAGTTTCTCCGTCCTGTCTGTCATGGCTGTTGATGCCCTGACTGTATGTTATCTTGCCACAGTAATGCAGAATGTTCATGCAGGGACGACCCGTGCTGTATCAAATTAGAAATGTGGCTGCACTCCTGACATTAAGGTTTGAAAGATAACCAATGGCATAAATACAAGCCATATTTCAATGATTAATGTCTATTGGTCAAGGGTAACATGAACAAGAAAGCTTTGACTTGGGGAAGCAAAGTGATCATGATGAAATTGAAATTTTTCAGGTGACATCAAACTATTCCGCAATCCATCCACAATAAAGACATTCCCATGAAACCTCAACACCCGGCTGACACTCAACATATTGCGTTTGGTTCTCCGTCCAGATTCATGCTTCCACAATTCTCTCTTGTGTTGGAAAGTGTGACCTGAAGTGTACAAAGTAAAATGGAAGCAGAAATGATAACTGGAAAGTCACCGTATTGAAACAAATTACATATTATGTCTCTAGACGTTCGTGCTGGAGTGAGGAGACATTGTCAGGATCACCATGGCGACCCTTAACCATTTCTCACTCAGGATATGTGACTTACATTCCATTGGAGAGGACAGATGTGAACATGTGTAATCTGTAAGGGCCCTGTTCAATTGTGTAAGGGTCTTTGTTCTTACTCCTAACTTAGTTGGCATGCTACTTTCTTCAGAACACGTAGATTCACAGCATCGTCAAATTGAAACTGCTTCCAATTAGGATATTGCAAATTTTCATTGACGTGATAACATCATATAAGCATGCAATAACCTACCAGTCTCCTATTCGCAGCATGTGAGAAACATATCTTGTGCAAAGACAAAACACATGTCCTCGTGATTGTTGATCCAGCTGATACCAATCACCCAATGGTACCCACCCCAACAATCCTTTGCTCCACCAGCAATCCTGTGTCCTAAATCTAACTGGTTTTCTGGCTTGATATTGCCATCAAGGAACCACAGCTTACGAAAAGAAGTGATGGTGAGCACTCAATGGCAGACATTGCTAGTGGTCAGCCGTGGGGAGTAGTGGCTATGAGTCATAGTCAGTCTGCATACCAATTCTTATTACATAGTGTACATGACTAGTGGGAGGACCAGTGCCCATACTTAGACAGAGATTAGCTAGTTAAGGTGCAGCTTCTGGGGTACTTGATACCACACCAACATTATCTAAAACACAATGACAGTAACCTTAGACACAATGAGCTACTAACAAAGAACAAGTAATATCAGGACCTTCTTGTCCTTTTGCTTCTTCGGGGACTATTAGCACTCTGTTTTGCTCTTGAATTAGAAGGATTGGTAACTGAAACCTCTCTTACAGCTCTCCTTGAGACAGTCTCTACCAACTCAGTTCTTCCCGCTTCCCTCTGGTTTTCTCTGCTATCCCTTTTCTTATTTCGACGCTCCTCTCTTCTCTGCAACTGACTCCTGGTTGGAATGAACTTCTTCATCTCATCTGGTAATTTGAAGTGAGTCCTGGGGTATCTTTCCACACCCAATAAACTTATTACCAGACATCTTGTGCTCCACAATGCAGGAGTATTGTCTGCCTCCATTCTTATCAACTCTACTAACCTGGCAAAGAGGCATACCACAATCCCTACACTTCCACTGTGTGTTGAAGAATTTATCAGAGTATTGACGACAAACATAAGCTTTGTTGATGCACCCTTGGATGCTTCCTGGCTCCTTTGGATAATGGAGGCTTCCATCTGGCCCTGTGATTCGAACAATTGGTTTTGCATTGGTTTCCGACAAAGTAGTTGCTCTGGCACTTGGTTGACAACCTGTCCTATATTGAAATTGTCCGTCGGTGAGCGGCCTACCAATCAAGTTTGTCATAGTTTTAATATCAAAGTCATCAATTAATTCATCGTCATCCTCATTTTCCAATCCAACAACTTCCATGCCCAAATCAATTGAAGACACATGACCAAAGCATCCTGCGATCCCATCTTTGAAGATCTACCACTGACATCCCTAGAAATGTTGTTGGAGTCCAGCAGTTCTTCGTCAACCAGTGCTTCTCAAGAGCAAGTGCATTCTGTCGTGCTTTGTGTGTTCATCAATAAGCGGAGAAATTCATAAAGCATGTGAGCCACCGTGAGCCTCGGCAATTCCTTCTCCTGTACATTACCATATTCATCTTGGCGTGAGATGTATGGATCCATATGCATTACGGTCTTTCCACAGCTTGAGACCATATAAGCAACACCCTTCGAGACCATGCATATGCCATGACGTAAAGATCAACACCTCCAATAACTGCCTGCATAACCACGCAGTGACCAGCGGGTCTGCAACGATGCATGCAATACTTTCATCGGATAGTAGTTCAGGTTCTGCTTGACAATGAAGGTTGAATGCAACTTCAAAACTCTCATGAGCTCCACACAAGACTCTATCGAACCAAACCATGTATCTCCACCTACCCAACCTCCTTCAACAACATTTGCATTTTCTGCCTGGCGGAGTACTTCAGCTGTATGATAAGAGATGTCCTCGCCCTTAGGAAGATGGGACTTAACTGCAGGGTTACTGTCTTTCTTTTCTATTGGTTAGTAGATGAGTCAACAATGTCATGGTGAACAAAATGCCTGTGGTACGTACACTCTACCGCATTCCAGATATTTGTTCCCAATTGTACAGGTTTGCGAGGCTCATGGCTAATATGAGGAATCCCTCCCGCTTAGAAGTCTTCGGTCTCCACCCAGACATTGACTCATCGAGCATCAGATACATGACTCGAATGACTTTCTTCCTGAGGTTGTTGTACTCTTTGATGAATGGAGAAATAAAATCAAACGGCAACAGCCCTCTCTCAACATCCCAATACTTCCTCTCTGCCCAAAGGTATGGAAAGCCGTGAAGAAATGCTTTCATGTAGTCAATTGGTATGAACTGTGCATAGTTGGGGCATTGCGTCATACCAGATGATGGGCCACTCTTCCAAAGCTTCTCAACACCTTGATGAACGTCCAAAACAGATGTCACCATCAGAGTCAAACAAATTTTGATCATGTTATGTCGCAAAGAGAATTATGAGGAGTAAATTCTACTGTCAAAGACAATATAATATCAAGAGAGTACTCACCAGTTCATCAGGGTCATCAGCACCTTCACGATGAAATGTAATTTTGTCTTTCTCGACCTGTCTCTTCCAAGGATTCTCTTGCCTTGGGTTCTTGTTGTCACGACGTAAAAATTCATCCAGTAGCTTTGCCTTGCCTTCAAGGGATGGGAAAAACTTTTCAAAAAGCACGGCATTGTAGTCCACCTCCTTCGGATCAGGATTCCAATTAATGCCTTCATAAAACACCTCTTCATCAGAGGTTCCCTCCATAGGGCACACTGTGATTTGTTCTGTCTCAGACAGAATCCTCCACTCTATTTTGTTGTCGTCTTCCTTCCCATACTTAAATGTGAAGGATCTTGCAATTGCCTGCATCTCTGTGCTGAGGGAAGAGAAATAGTCATACGACTCTTTAACATAATCAACAGTCTTCTGTTTCCCTTGAGGAGGATGAACCACTTCGGCACATTCCTCAATCATTTCGTCTGTTGCCCTCG
>JABMIG010000005.1:155539-266404 GCA_013187285.1 Cyclotella cryptica
CGTGCTACTTTCTTCAGAACACGTAGATTCACAGCATCGTCAAATTGAAACTGCTTCCAATTAGGATATTGCAAATTTTCATTGACGTGATAACATCATATAAGCATGCAATAACCTACCAATCTCCAATTCGCAGCATGTGAGAAACATATCTTGTGCAAAGACAAAACACATGTCCTCGTGATTGTTGATCCAGCTGATACCAATCACCCAATGGTACCCACCCCAACAATCCTTTGCTCCACCAGCAATCCTGTGTCCTAAATCTAACTGGTTTTCTGGCTTGATATTGCCATCAAGGAACCACAGCTTACGAAAGAAGTGATGGTGAGCACTCAATGGCAGACATTGCTAGTGGTCAGCCGTGGGGAGTAGTGGCTATGAGTCATAGTCAGTCTGCATACCAATTCTTATTACATAGTGTACATGACTAGTGGGAGGACCAGTGCCCATACTTAGACAGAGATTAGCTAGTTAAGTAGGTGCAGCTTCTGGGGTACTTGATACCTCCACACCAACATTATCTAAAACACAATGACAGTAACCTTAGACACAATGAGCTACTAACAAAGAACAAGTAATATCAGGACCTTCTTGTCCTTTTGCTTCTTCGGGGACTATTAGCACTCTGTTTTGCTCTTGAATTAGAAGGATTGGTAACTGAAACCTCTCTTACAGCTCTCCTTGAGACAGTCTCTACCAACTCAGTTCTTCCCGCTTCCCTCTGGTTTTCTCTGCTATCCCTTTTCTTATTTCGCTCCTCTCTTCTCTGCAACTGACTCCTGGTTGGAATGAACTTCTTCATCTCATCTGGTAATTTGAAGTGAGTCCTGTGGGGTATCTTTCCACACCCAATAAACTTATTACCAGACATCTTGTGCTCCACAATGCAGGAGTATTGTCTGCCTCCATTCTTATCAACTCTACTAACCTGGCAAAGAGGCATACCACAATCCCTACACTTCCACTGTGTGTTGAAGAATTTATCAGAGTATTGACGACAAACATAAGCTTTGTTGATGCACCCTTGGATGCTTCCCTGGCTCCTTTGGATAATGGAGGCTTCCATCTGGCCCTGTGATTCGAACAATTGGTTTTGCATTGGTTTCCGACAAAGTAGTTGCTCTGGCACTTGGTTGACAACCTGTCCTATATTGAAATTGTCCGTCGGTGAGCGGCCTACCAATCAAGTTTGTCATAGTTTTAATATCAAAGTCATCAATTAATTCATCGTCATCCTCATTTTCCAATCCAACAACTTCCATGCCCAAATCAATTGAAGATAGTAGACTCGGCTTCCGACAACTATCTCACACCAACAGCCAGCGTCAAATCCAAGACAACACTGCATCAACCAATCAAGTCACGTTACCAGACAAGACAACATTACGTTAGTCACACACATGCAAAATGGACCTGCCACTACCTCCAGCCGCACAACAAGGATACATCCTACCCGGGATGAAGAACCACTCACTCATTTCAGTCACCAAAATATGCAACGCAGGATGCCAAGTCATTTTCGGCCAGGATCGAATGCAACATCATCCACAATGGTACAATCGTCCATGACAGGACACAAAAACAAGCACAATGGCCTCTGGTACATCCCCCATCAAACAGGCCATTCATGACACTCCTACACCATTTTTCCCCCGATACCACAACGCAACACATCAACAGCGTGTATCACACATCAACACTGGCAGAGACAATTCAATTCATCCACCAGTGCCTGTTCTCTCCAACAATCGACACACTATGCAAAGCATTAGACAATGATCAACTCATCGGTTTCCCGCCAATCACATCATCGCAAGTCCCTAAATACTTACCTGAGTCCACTGCCACCGCCAAGGGTCACCTCGAAGAACCCGCAAACACACCCGATCATCAACAAGAACAAGGAACTCCGAAACACTAATCCAAAATCAAGACTTCCGTCCAATCAGCGAACCTAACACAGACTTCGAATTATTTGTCGGAGCAACAATTGCAGAACAAAAGCGATGGTACCATCTACACCGACCAGACTGGTGCATTCCCAGTCACATCCTTCCACAGCAACAAATATCAATTCGTAGCATACGAATACAGAAGTAACGCCATCCTCGCATCGACCACTCAAAGACCAAACAGACAAGTCTTTAACAAATGCCTTCCGTGAAGTGTATGAATACCTCACGGACCGTGGTTTCCAACCAAAACTCAACGTCATGGACAATCAATGCAGCAAAGCCGTCGAGAAGTACATACGCTCAACAAAAGCAGACATACAACTCGTCAACCCAGATGATCACCCGGTCAACGCAGCAGAACGAGCAATACAGACATGGAAAGAACACTGGCTCTCCGGTATGGGCACACTCGACCCCACCTGTCCCATCCAACTATGGTGCCAATTCATCGAACAAGGACAAGACACACTAAACTTACTCGCGCCGTCTCCCGTGTGAACCCAAAACTCTCTGCATACGCCCGTGCTTGGCGGACAGTTCAACTTTGATAAAACTCCACTCGCACGGGTCGGCACAATCGCGCACTCATTCTGCTGGACCCTAACTCACGCAAAACCTGGCAAAGCCACGCCCTCGGCGCGTGGTGCGTCGGCCCGGCCAAAAACCACTATCGAAACTATCGTTTCTTCATCCCAACGACAAAAGGATACCGCATCTCCGGATCAGCAAAATTCTTCCCAAAGCACACGAAAATGCCAGCCATCGAACCCGGTGACACCGTACGTCTCGCAGCACAAGATCTCATCACAGCAATCAAAACATTGTCTACAGCACCAATGACCCTGTCGGCACAACACACAACAGCACTACGACAACTTGCTGACATCTTCTCAACAACAGCGGCAGTCAACACAAAAGAACCCTCCACAATCGCCACACCGGTTACGAGGGTGGCCGCTCCTGCACCACCTCCGAGGGTGAGCGCCCCATCAACATCAGTAGATCCAACGGAGCCAACCAACCTACGCACACAAAGGTTCGTACATCAACGGCACACCAGAAGCAATACACCCATGCCAACACCATCAGAAGACACCAGCACACACACATCTCAACGACAAACAAAGTCGACACACGACCACAACATGCCGAACTACATCACCCAAGATGACATCAACGCCGTCACAATCAAACCACCTACTGGTTTCATCGCCCAATCAACACACACACCCTGCAACATCAAAGCACATGCCCTCTATCACGCCGTCAGCAACCTCCTCAACACAACGTCTACCACCGCTACACACCAACAAAGCACAGCACTGATACCCAATCATTTACATTTGATGCACAACTCGAACACACATGCAACGGGTTGTACATCCGGTGACAAAAGAAACAATCACCAAGTACGAAAAATTGGCAAATGATCCACTCATGCAAAATGTCTGGACACAAGCGATGTGCAAGGAACTCGGCCGCCTCGCCCAAGGATGGGATGGCAGCACAGGCACTGACACGATTTTCTTCATGTCACACAACGAAATCAAGAACATTCCAAAAGACAGAACAGTCACTTACGCCAGAATTGTCGTCGACTACCGCCCCAAAAAGATGACCCGAACCGCGTACGCATCACAGTCGGGGGCAATCTCATAAACTACCCCGGTGAACTCACAACAAGAACAGCCGATCTCACCACCGCAAAAATCCTCTGGAACTCAACCATCAGCACACCTGGTGCGAGATTTGCTTGTGCAGACATCGAAAACATGTATCTACAAACACCAATGGCACGATACGAATACATGCGAATCAAGGCAGATCTCGTGCCAGCAGCTTTCAAAGAGGCATACACCCTCTGGGACAAGATACACAACGGGTACATCTACATGGAAATAAGGAGAGGCTGTTATGGCCTCCCACAAGCAGGCATCTTAGCAAACAAACTACTCAAACAGAGACTCTCCACAGATGGGTATTTCGAACTACCCCACACACCAGGTCTCTTCAAACACATCAGTCGCCCGGTCCAGTTTTCACTTGTCGTCGACGACTTCGGAATCAAATACACCGGACAAGAACATCTCGACCATCTCATACAATCAATTAGAAAGCACTACGACGTCAAGGTTGATCACACAGGTAGTTTGTATTGTGGCATCACCCTCGACTGGCATTACGAGGAGAAATACCTCGACATCTCCATGCCGGGATACGTCACAAAACAATTGACAAAATACAACCATCCCCATCCCAAAAGCCAGTAAACACACCTTGGGAGCCATATCCCATCAAATACGGGCACCCTATCCAAGAAACTCTCCCAGAAGACGATTCCCCCCTCTTAACCAAGCAGAACATCAAGCACATTCAACAAATCGTGGGATCGTTCCTCTACTATGCACGCAGCAACCGATCCAACCATTCCGCATGCCCTCAGCGAGCTCGCCACACAACAATCCAACGCAACAGAACAAACACTCAAACGATGCCACCACTTCCTCGATTACATGGCCACACATCCCGACGCACGAATTCGATACCACGCTTCAGACATGATACTAAACGTTCACTCCGACGCAAGCTACCTCTCCGTCAAAAATGCGAAAAGCAGAGCAGCAGGAATATTTTTCCTCGGGTCCCTCCCGCAAAATAACAAACCAATTCGGCTCAACGGTGCCATCGCCGTCCTCTGCACGATTCTCAAATTCGTCGCCGCCTCCGCGGCTGAAGCCGAACTCGGGGCACTCTTCCTCAACGCAAAAGAAACAAAAATAATGCGTCTCACCTTAGAGGAGTTGGGGCACCCCCAACCCCCCACCCCTATTCATTGTGACAACTCCACCACTGTGGGCATCGTCAACAACACTGTGAAACGTCAGAAATCGCGAAGTATGGAAATGAGATACTTCTGGCTACTGGATGGGCACATCAATAAATATTTTGATTTTCAATATCATCCAGGTTTAGAAAATCTTGCTGACTATCCCAGTAAAGCCCACCCAGGTAGTCATCACCTCTCTGTACGTCCCCTGTACGTACACATGTCAACATCCCCAAGACTGTTACCACGCGCTGCTACACCAAGTGTCCGGCGAGGGTGTGCTGATTAGGTAGGCTTACACCGCATACGTAGTATCCTCTACCTACCTTAGCACGCGTTCCACGTGGAACCGGCCACATACCAGCAGCAGCTGCCTAAGTCAGAGAGACATCAACATTCTCTCACGACCAATCAAAACTTAAGAACACACAAAGAGCCTAACAGCTCACATTACAAAAATACACTTAGCACTCATAATTTACTAAGTTCGTCGTTAACACTTAAAAACACTGGTAAAGCTATTGCGCACTAATTGACACTATTGCTTTCATGGTGATGTGTCACCATCCACATGCAAGACTCGACAATCAACCACAATACTGTAGAATTTGAATGGGTTGAGCTGGCATGGGAGGTTCTTGCTGCTGGAATTGATTTTGTGGTTGTACTAAGATGGGAATAAGATTTGATATCTACCATTTGTTGAGGAAAGGAGAGTAGGAGAGTGGATCTGGTGGTGGCTGGAGGATGGGACAAAACTGCTTCACGCTACCAGAAAATTTGCCTTTTTCTTTACGAATTTGAATCAATAGAAGAGCAGCAATTAAAATAATATATTTTAATGAAAGAATCTATTGAAATTGTAGCTTTAAACATAATTTCACTAGTTAAAGTAGAATTATTGAGAGCATCTGTGTACGGCAGCAGTTGCGATCTGCCACTGCACACCCCACATGATAGTGGTCTGTTCAACTTCTTCTTTGGCAATGGTGGTCCTGTTCGAGCTCTTCCTTGCTCCCATTTATGTGTGGAGTGAGGTGAAACTATGTTGTCGTGATTATTTTTGTTAATTGAAAAGTTATTGCCAGTGTAACAGGACAACATGAAAAGATGGTCGTGTTTTTTTTCGTGAAGCATGACAATCAACCATGATTTTGAAGATGAAGCATTAGTGCCAGACCCCCCCGACCCATACACCATTGGAAAGCTCGCAAAAAGAGGAATTTGTAGTATTTCCTGAAAATTGCGCTCCATGCGCTGCACTGCAAACAAAAAACACTGGTAACCTCCGGTATACTCAAAAACATCAGAGTGTACAGGAGGTTACCGGAATTCAAGAGTGTACGGGTGGGTTACGAATTTTTATACATTACTTAAGCCGTATTTTTGTTAATCAAGCTAAGTTTTTACACAAAACTAGCCCCAGAGTGTACAGGTGGCATACTGGTAGTTCATGACTGAAACTTCCTCAATCACGAGTCTGTACATCAAAGACATTTTGTTGGGCCTAGTCCAGTAAGTTCTACTAGATGAGGGATTTCTATGAAGCATCCACCAAAAAATCGTTGTGACGAACAACATGGGTCCACTATCTTGTGACAAGTTTAAACAGAACTCACATTCATTCAATCAAACCCTCTCTTCTAACACAACACTATTCAATTTCAGCCTGATACAGCTTTTAATACTAACAGAACCGAAGAGAGAGGAGAGAGAGAGAGAGAGAGAGAGAGAGAGAGAGAGAGAGAGAGAGAGAGAGGAGAGAGAGAGAGAGAGAGAGAGAGAGAGAGAGAGAGAGAGAGAGAGAGGAGAGGAGAGGAGAGAGAGAGGGAGAGAGAGAGAGAGAGAGAGAGAGGAGAGAGAGAGAGAGGAAGGAGAGAGAGGAAGGAGAGAGAGAGAGAGGAGAGGAGAGAGAGATAGATAGAGAGAGGAGAGAGAGGCCGGAGGAGAGGTCGAGAGAGGATCGAGAGAGAGAGGTCAAGAGAGAGAGAGGTCGAGAGAGAGGTCGAGAGGTCGAGAGAGAGAGAGAGAGAGGGTCAAGAGAGAGAGAGAGAGAGGAGAGAGAGAGAGAGAGAGGTCGAGAGAGAGAGAGAGAGAGAGAGAGAGAGAGAGAGAGAGAGAGAGAGAGAGAGAGAGAGAGAGAGAGAGAGGAGAGAGGAGAGAGAGGGAGAGGAGGGGAAGAGAGAGAGAGAGAGAGAGAGAGAGAGAGAGAGGAGAGAGAGAGAGAGAGATAGAGAGAGAGAGAGAGAGAGAGGTCGAGAGAGAGAGGTCGAGAGATCGAGAGGAGAGAGAGAGAGAGAGGTCGAGAGAGAGAGAGAGATCCATGAGAGAGATTCCAGAGAAGGAGAGAGAGAGAGAGAGATCCAAGAGAGAGACGAGAGATCCAGAGAGAGATCGAGAGAGAGAGATCAGAGAGAGAGATCGATGAGAGAGATTAAGAGAGATAGAGGTCGAGAGGAGTAGAGAGAGAGAGAGAGGTAGAAGAGAGAGAGAGAGAGAGAGATGAGAGAGAGATGAGAGGAGAGAGAGAGTAAGAGAGTGGAGAGAGAGGAGAGAGAGGTCAGAGAGAGAGGAGAGAGAGAGAGAGAGAGAGAGAGAGAGAGAGAGAGAGAGAGAGAGAGAGAGGAGAGAGAGAGAGAGAGAGAGAGAGAAAGAGAGAGAGGTCGAGAGAGAGGTCGAGAGAGGTCGAGAGAGAGTCGAGAGAGAGGTCGAGAGAGGTAGAGAGAGAGAGAGAGGTCGAGAGAGAGAGAGAGAGGTCGAGAGAGAGAGGGGTCGAGAGAGGTCGAGAGAGAGAGAGAGACGGAGAGAGAGAGAGAGAGAGAGAGAGGTCGAGAGAGAGAGAGGTCGGGAGAGAGAGAGAGGTCGAGATTGAGAGAGAGGTCGAGAGGAGAGAGAGAGAGAGATCGAGAGAGAGAGGTAGATGAGAGAGGTCGAGAGAGAATGAGAGATCGATGAGAGAGAGAGAGAGAGTCCGAGAGAGATAGAGAGAGATCGAGGTCGAGAGATCGAGATCGAGAGAGAGAGAGATGTAGAGAGAGAGAGGTCGAGAGATATAGAGAGGAGAGAGATGAGAGAGAGAGAGATCGAGAGAGAGAGAGAGAGAGAGAGAGAGAGAGAGAGAGAGAGAGAGAGAGGTCAGAGAGAGAGAGAGGTCGAGAGAGAGAGAGAGAGGTCAAGAGAGAGAGAGGAGAGAGAGAAGAGAGAGAGAGAGAGAGAGAGAGAGAGAGAGAGAGAGAGGGTCGAGAGAGAGAGAGAGAGAGAGTCGAGAGAGGGTCGAGAGAGAGAGAGGTCGAGAGAGAGAGAGAGAGAGAGAGAGAGAGAGAGAGAGAGGTCGAGAGAGAGAGAGAGAGAGAAAGAGAGAAAGAGAGAAAGAGAGAAAGAGAGAGAGAGAGAAGGAGAGGCTGATGATTTTATGGTGAATTTGGTTGAGATGAGAGTGCAGCATGATATAGTGTTCCCATTTTTATGTTTTTTTAGTATAATGGAAACACTGATGTGTTATGTGCTTGCAAATGTCTCCCTACTCTGTAAGCTTAATTTTTTGGGATGAGTCCAGGTCAACAGGTCAACTATTTTTTGTTTTCTTTTTCACCTAGATAATGTGTAAGTGCCTAGTACACCTTTGTACCAAACAGTAAAACATAGTTTCTATTTTTAAGATTAATATTGTTCATCGTTTCTCATGTTAACAGTATGATCTCATGTCACATTTTGTGTAATGTTAATAATAGAGAATTTCTTTCAAGAAAGGTAATCAAGATTTTTCCTCAAAAACATAGTTTTATAGTGATCAAGGTCTTTTTCTTTTAATTGCTATTCTCCTTCTGCATTTCCTTCTCCTTTGTCCTTCTTCTTGTCCTCCTCTTTCATCATCATTATCTTCTTCTACTTCTCATCCTTTTCCAGTGAGACACTTTCTTAACTACGGACTACTATAGGCAAGACATGCATTTAATTGTGCTTTGAACCATAACTATCTTTAAATCATTGTTTTTCAGTTGAGATACATGGACAGTGCTTATGTCTTTATATGTGATTACCTACTTTGGACATTGATATGAAAGAGTGTTTTTGTTGCTTTTGGTTACCTCATAAGATATGAACTTCAATATTCAATGGTACTTTGTAACTTCACAACAGAGCGATACCTAAGATAGGACACATGTTTCTCAATGTCACAGCGTAAATCATAGGTGGTGCATGTCGATTTGATGTTACAGTGTAAATCGGCTTCCCCTGTCTGCATGTGTGAACAATGTGAACCCCGTACTTGTGCTAACTGTTCCATTTATGATTCCTCTAATTTTACTTCCAGTGTTTCATGTGCCACACAAGAAGGTGCTTGCTGTGCTTGCACTAACTGTAATCCATTTGTGCTGCTTCAACAGACAGACATGAATGATCTTAATTCCCATTCCACACAGTTTATCTTGGGTGCAGGTAGCTTATGTTTCCTCTGATTTTTCTGCTCTAACTACAGTCAGTGTTTGACCTGAGCCGTTTTGTCGCAAAAATATCACACACAAATTATAGGTAGTTTCAACAGGTGTCAAAGATTTGATTTTATGAGGTATATTTGTGATAATTGTGAAGATGGAAGGGCGGTGGAACTGCAATTCCAATCCAAACAATGCAATCAAACATTGTGTAGATCCTACACAATATTAGTATGTTTATACCCTTCTCAAGGGTGTGCTCTCGGTTGGGGCAATGGACTCCTGTGTTGGGGAGTCCATGCCGTTGGGAGCAGGGCAGTTGACTTTTGTGATGGGGAGTTCATGTCTTTTGGATCAGGGGCAGTGGATTCTCCACCTGGGGAGTCCTGAGAATGATCCTATTGATTTTAGTACCTTAGGGTAGTAGAAATGGCAGATTTTTGGCCAATGTCACTCGCACCTCGCCCCCATGAATGGAGTATCAGGTAAAAATGGAACACAAAAATCTTAAGTGTTTTAGGTGGAGAAAATGGGTTCTCATGAGAGGAACTATAACTAACTAAAGAGTTTGTTAAACATGTGTAACGAATAAGTGCTGTTTGAAGATGGATGCGGCCGTTTTTGGTCGTTTTTGAAACTGACATTTAATATGGTTTTAAGTTTGGCTGTTAAAAAAGGTGTAACTCTTTGTATATTCAATCTTTCCGATTTTCTTCCGCGTTGTATCCTGATAGTGCCATTCATATGAACTAATGTTACAGTGCAAGGAACACTTTCATATCTACTTTGACCTTTGCCGAGTATACCATCTTTTCTAAGAAGTACTTGATCACCAACTTTGTAGTCCCAATCACAACAAAAGGATGTGTTATTGACCACTTGAGAATGTGTGGAGCTCAACTTAAGCTCTCAAGATAGTCTCATAGGATTTTGCAGCTTCCGGTGATGGTCGTGAGGGTTCACCCAATCCTCCATGACAGATGAATTCTTCACCGTGCTCCAAAGTATTCATTGAAGAATGCAGGGAAAAGATCGGTGGTGATGGTGGCAAACAAATTCTGCGGCATACGGGTCACAGCGATGAGTACTGCACAAGCACTGGGGAGGGATGCTACACTCCATCGCAATCATCATGGTGGTTAAGTGTGCTTGATGTTTGTTTGATGTGCAAAAAGAGAACTGGGAAAGTGAAGGAGAACAAGATTTATTTTTTCTATGTAATCTAGATTATATTACAAAAGGGTGAAATACTTAGTGATGTTTGACTCCATGTCTGCTGACACGTCATCAAAACTCTGATCTCAACATTACTACTGTAAACTGCGGGTTATAAGTACCCACAAATGTTAAAAGATACATTTTGGTGGTACTTATACCACAAGAAAAGCTAGCTATTTTATCACGGTGATTAAATGTTGGTAACCGTGCAAATTACTCTATTTGCCCTCCCGCACGGTATGAGCTCACTTTCCCGCCAATTGCCAAGTCAGCTGTGGGGCAAAAACAAAAGAACGGTTCATTTTCCCACTCACTGCCCACCTTTACATCGTGCAAAATCACGAGGCAACTTGTAATGTATCATTAATGAAATTTTGTCATTTGTTTGACTTCCCTATTTCATTGATCTTACCATGAATACTGCAATTCCTGCTGTCTCACCTGCACCTGATCGAGTGGCCAAACCTTTAGCCATGGTGGAAGAGGAAGCACCGTTTCTGGGTACCGTAACAGCCAAGCTGTCACTTCAGAAGTCCTTCTCTCTTAAGGAGAAGAGAGAGTTTTTATGCACTCTTGACACCATTGTGGCAACCGGTCTCTCTTGTCGCAAGGCTTGATTGCAACTTTGAGTGCCGCACGGGTACTATGCACGCTTCAAAAAGGTGATAACACAGGCACAATCTCTCCAGAATTCTGACACCTTTGTGCCATACAGCTTCAATGGTACTGCACGCAAGATTCATCCTGGCCCTCCAAGTGTACTGGATCAAATCATAGATGATTTGATTAGTTTTCTCTTTGAGACAAGGGAGCACGGGATCCAGGTAAGTACAAGGATGATCTGTCAAGAGGCATCCCAACTCATGCCAACTTTCGGGAACAAGACAATCATAGCAAACGATGCCGCGGTCTTACGTTTCACGAAGAGGCTCGGGCCGTCCATTCGTGCAGCTCCGCATACCACTCGGAAACACTTCCTCAAAATGGAGGACAAGTCTCGGCACTTCATTGCATTCATCAAGGCAAAGATTGTGGGAAAAGATCCATGCGGCGTCATCAACATGGACCAGACACCCATCCCATTTTTTTCATTTGAACAAGACCTTCGAGAAAAGAGGTGCACAGACCGTTCATGTCCGCGAGTCAAGCACGGACACGAAGCGAGTTACACTTGCCATGTGCTTGGAGGCAAGTGGTTGCATGCTGCCTCCCTTGCTAATCTTTAAGGGAGCAAAAAAAGGCAAATTGCAAACTACAATCGACATCTTCCCAGACGGAGTACTTATTTATGCCAACAAAAGGCATGGGCGGACAAGGATGTGACATACCTCTGTCAGCCTGTGGATGTAGGCATCAACAAAGTCATCAAGCCACGAATGCGCAACAAGTGGGAAGATTGGATGGTTCGAGGGGATTATTTTGAGAATGGGGTGGCAAAGGAGCTGTCCAGAAGAGTGGTGGTGGAATGGGTCTTGAAGGTCAACAACGAGATCCCAGAACACATGGCAAGGAACGTGTGGATGAAGAGCGGCTACGAGTGGTTTTGAGGACCTGTAATCAGGAGCAATGTTACTATAAAGATGTTTTTATTTGTTTAATGATTTACTTATGTTTAAGCTCTCATTCTAATCAAACAAATCAATTGTCATACGACAAAACATAAGCGTAGGCATAACCCTGTTGTGATGGAAGAGACGTGTATTAAGCAATTGTTGTGGTCTGCAGTAATGACCTCAACCAGCAGAACAATCGCACCGTCCAAACGAAGATCATTCTTCCCTGCCAAATATTCCCTGGCCAGAAAGCCAACACAACCGCCGTCTGAGCTGTCAGTGTTTATCGTGTAGCATGCAAGTTCATGCTCCACAAATGATCACAGATGGAGCCGAAGTCCAACACCCCTGTCAGACCGATTCATCACCAAAGAGTTCCCGCACCCAAAGGGGTGCAACTCACAACAAGAACGATCTGTTCCGTGGCAATTTCTGAGTTTATCGCTGGGAAGAAGATGTGTTGTGATTTGTTGTGTTCTGATGTGCTGTGAGTTTTGCTGCAATTTGGCATAACTCAGCGACCACACAGAGTTATGGGGTCGTACACATATTGGCATGTTGCTGATGGAAAGGAGAATCCATCTAAGAAGGTATTAGGTCGAAAATTGCTGTTTAAATAGCATAAAAACAAAATGTTTATGAGATCCGCAAGACAGGCAACTTTGCCGCATGGAAGTTTTTGGAGAGCCAAACTGATGACAAGTGACGACTTTGGTATTTTTTACTCTTGTGACAACTTTCACAACCATCTGACAACCCTAACAACTGCATGTGATGACACTTTGACAACCTGATGACTTTTGTTGAAGACTTTTTGATGACCCTGACAGCTTGTGGTGACGACCTTTTGACGACCCGTGTTACGACTCGTGACGACTCTGACGACCCACTTGATGACTTGACGACCTTCCACAAATAACTATACTGTCAAACAGCATAGAAGGTGACAAACAGTACAACTCAGTGACAACAATGACGACTGACGCCCCTAACTTATGACCCAACAGATCTTCTGTGACGACCCATATGACTCCACCTGATGACCCCTGACAACCCAAGTGTCGACCAAAAATTGACCCTGACGACACCTGACGACCCAAGTGATGACCTCAGTTGACCCATGTGACGACCGTCAAAATCTGGCAATACTTATTGCCAAAGTCAAAAATTGCCTGTCTTGCCGGCAATTGGAACCTATGCTCCAGTGGAACTTATACTGTACTTATACACCGCAGTTAACGGTAGGTAGAGAAGTCCTGGCTGACTTATTGGGTGATGGAGAAAGTAAGCATCGGACTAAGGCTGATCCTTATTTACAATAAACTCAAAAATAAATATATTTTTTCTTGGACATTTCGATTTTTATCTCTATCTACCATCCTTATTTAAACTAAATCCACTCTCAACAAAATTTGATGACTCTGAAAATTTTGTTGAAATCGTTCCCGCCACTTTTTTCAACAAAATTTCTCTAAAATTTCATTGAAAATAAATTCTCAACAAAATCTGGCGACGCCACACCTCCAGACCAGCCACAGCAAATGGTATTGTACCAGTTTAATTGTGGTATTGTACTGATGCGTTACATCTGGTGTTTGTTGCCATGAAGATTTCCGCCGCCGCCACCACATCACCTCGATCATGGTGAAAACCGTCACAACACCAGGTCCGCCACAATTGCACTCACTGCAACATCACCCTCGACCATCCTGCCGCTTGGTTTGGTCAGATTCCCTGTATTTTACGAGGACTCACACCAATTCTGCGGAGCAAATTTTGTTACATGACAGTGTTCATGAGGAGTAGGAGGAAAAAAAGCAATTCAGGAAAAATGTAAGTGTTTTCTAATGTTCATCGCCCCTTTATTGCACGAAATTATCACCTCATCAATGCCTTCAATGTTGTTCTTTTCTGTGTTGGGCCGCTTTAGAGGAGGGGCTTCCGTTGATGGTGTGAACTGTCCGCAGCTTTGGCCGGTGACCCCATGTCGGACATGGAATTGTCAATGGTCATTCGTCGCCATCAACAACATTATACAAACAACCAACCACTTGGGAAAAGCCACAACCGGAACATGGAAGAAGACAGAGAAAAGGTGGAGCAAACGAGACATCCGCTTGTTTGGCTCTATCGGAGGGTTCCATCAAGGGTTGATTATGAGAACCTTCGTGGGCTTTAGCAGTCAACGGTGATGCTGTCATGTCGGATATGTCCACAGACATGGCATCATCACTGTCGACAAAAGAACACAACAACCAACCAATATTACCGGGGCATAGAAGAAAAAAGAGAAGAGGTGGAGGGAGCAAGGTCCTCACTCGGTCGGCTCAATTGGAGGGGTTTGTCGATGGTGTGAGATGTTGGTGCACCATGTCAGACATGGCATCAACAAGTTTACACAATAACAAACCAATTTTAGCTGGGCAAAACAGCAAAACCAGGGTACAAAAGAACATGGAGCAGAGGTGGAGAGAGCAAGGATTTTTATAGTCCATTGCCATCCTTGCTGTCTGTTAGCTAGGTAGTAAATAGTTTTAATAGTAATAACATGGAATACATTAGAAAAAGTGTTTTGGTCATTGCAGAGTAGTATCATTTTTTGGAAAAATAATAGTATTATTTTAGGAAAATTACGGCAGTCATACTTTCACAGTTGGAGTGTCATATATTCCATAAGTAGTTATGACTTCGTGCAATTGGCAACAAGCATAGTGTAAATAAGCCCACAAATCAACTTTAAAAACACACTCAGTAAACAGCAACTGAAATTTTGTAATCAATTAACAACTAATTGTTGACAATCATCAAGAAGAAACTATATTGTGATGTGATGTGATGTAAATGTCAATGCAATACTACATCAAGGCAGCACATCATAATAAAATAACTATTAACTAAAAATAAAATTAAAGCTTCAATTTGGTAAGTCTTACAACCCAAGCTACTACTGCAATTATAATGTAACTCTAATGCATAGAAGTTGGCCTACCATCATCATTGTTGCTTGATATTGTCCCATATGTCATCCCATAGAACAGTCACAGTCTCCCAATTCCAAAAGTCTTTTGTCAAGTCTCCAGAATGCTCAATTTTCCCACATAAACATCAACACTCTAGATGAATTTGCTCTAGTGTCATCAAAATAGTCTCTTCATTCCAGATTGACACAGATTGCACCAACTTGATAGAGACAATGAAACAATGTCATTTTCTCTTGTGACACGATTGCAGATGAGAGTAGAGCAAGTCTCACATCAGAAGGGGTTTGTGTCACAACAAAACATTAGAAACAAAATAATGAATGGATTGATGACATATCCATCACTGATACACTAACTGAGGATTGCAAACTCACCTTTGACTTCATGTTGTAGAACAAAAGATCAACATACCCAGAGGTCATTAAAATCCAAAGTACAAATAGTCTATCAATATGAAAGTATATATCGTCCATTGTAAACAAAAACACATCTTTGTGATTTCCTCACAGTCAAATATATCATTGCTTGAGAGAGTGATAAAAATAAAAACTTGATCTTCTGATACTGTTTATACAATAAATTTTTGGACTTGATGTTGAAAGTGAGTGATAACCATCCCAGTGTAAGGGTGGTGTGAGAGAAGTCGTCTGATCTAAGGAAGACTTATGGTTTGTTTCTGTCAATTGAAGATTCATTTGATGGTGACAGTGATAACATAATAAGCCTAAATTTATCAAGTGTAAGGTTTGCTTAAAGGTCATGTGCCACCAAAATGCACAATCCTAAGTGTGTCCAAGAATCTGACCGTGTGGTGTAAGAGAGGCACACTAATTATACACTAGAATGTAGAGACAAGGGGGGTTACGTAATTTGAGCTGCAGCATCTTTTCATTATATCAAAGATTGATTTTATGAAAAAGTACAAGGGTGGTGTGTAAGTGAAGTTCTCATGTTTGTTTGAAGGTAACAGCATCTTAATCCTATTCTTGACCTTTGGTTGAAACTGGGGTGTTACTAGAGATGGTTCTCGGTCGAGAATTCAAGATCAAGACACAAGAATATCTCGTGCGAGATGATGTCTCATCTCGAAACACTCCGATCCAAGATCCGAGATGAGATTTTTACGTACACGTACAACGCACGTACGTATATAAACACGTATCTATCAAGGTACATACGTGACGTGTGTCAGAATTGCGTACACGCTCATTCAATCTGGAATGGAATCTCCTATCAATTTCAAGGATATCATCTCGAATGAGATCTTGATCTTGAAGGGTCAAATCTTGAACTATTCTTAATCTTGAAAAATTGCACGAGACAAGAACGAGAACCATCTCTAGGTGTTACTGGAATAGTCTCCATTTGTCATTATTAAGTGTGTCGAGTAAAAACCAAATGAGCACTTTTTAGCTGATCATGTATACAGCACAGAATTCATTACTTATGGAACACCATCATTGGTGTTTATATTTATAGTAGTACCATTTGACCTAAGCCAAAAATGGTGGAATGAGGACTGGGTAAAAATACAAGTGTAGATGTGTTGTACTTGTACTATATCATGAAAGATGAATAACAAGATTAATTTGCTACAGAGAAATGATAATCAAATCCAATTGATTATCATGGGATTATTATGTAAATTACATGATATCTCTATTTTAATGGTTTGTTTTTACCTGGGTCCTACAGAGGCCTGTGTTCCATGCTGAGCTGGTGCATTGGATTCTACACAATTCTGTTATGTGATGCGGAGCTGAGCTGGCTTGGAGGTCAGGCTGTGCATACCCTAGGTATGTATCAACGGGGGATCTAAGGCTAGTTGTCATATGTCAAGTAATGACATGAACACAAAACATAATGTATTATTTATGTTGTCTACATAAAGGAGACATAGATACTTGGCCTGGCCTATGGCACCATTGTATAAGACTGAATTCAGTCAATTTTGCTGAAGTTAGTAAGGTAGTACATATTGCAATTTAATATATTTATATGTGTGGTCTCTCCCTCCCCCAAAAACATCAGCAAATGCATCATGCAAAGATGTTGAAGAATCAAAATGGCAAGGGGGAAGGTCTGGATCAGCAGTTTCAGTTTCAGGCATACTCATTGTATCTGCTAGCCTGCTTATAATTGCAGACTATTGCAGTGCATTGAGTAATGATTGATAAAAAGTGATTATTGTGGTTTTGTTTTTGGTTGCTGACCATAGATTACATTACAAACAGTGTCAACGAACCTCAACTGCATCCTCAACCAAACAAGCGGACACTTCAAACAAGGGAGTCGCCACATAGGAACACATATAAACCTAGGAGAATTTTTACGAAAGTATGACTGCCGTAATTTTTTTATTATGCGTAATAAAGTAATGATTTCATGATTGTTAGCCATCCCTCATGGCCGAGACAAAACTATTGTTCAAACTAACAAAAATTTGGCGCAGTCATCCTGCCATAATTGAAGTTACGTACACCCATAATCCGCCCACATCCTGCGTAATAATCACTATTGCGTTTTCATTCGTGTAAACAAGGACAGAGGGATCCAAATCGTAAAATAAATTTATTCCTTAAGGAGCAAAAATAAATTATCAGCAGCCGTTGCAAGATTTTTGTAGCAAGCTAGACAGAATGCGATTTGTAGAGACAGAGGAAGACCTACTTTTAAAATAAAGTGGCTTGTCGTAGTATGCTTCAGTTGCTTGTCTACGCTTAGTTAATATGTAGAGCAGTTGCAAATGGGCGCAAGCGCCTTGCGCGCTTCGCGTGCACCGCGCTTGCGCTCACGCCCATTTTTAAAGCAAGATATAATACTATATTAGTTTATAAATAAGTAGTTTACGAAGGTTCCCTTTTAGTTCACGAAATCATTCTTGTTAGACACTCTTTTGTGACACGATAACGTTCCCTTCAAGTTTACAGAACCATTGAGGTTGAGGGAAACTGGCAAAATAGTGAGTTGTAGCTCTATGCAGTATTTATGGCATATCACTATCTATTCAAAAGAAAGGACTATTGTTAACAGATAACGTTATTTTTGAAAAAAGTTGTTGTTTCAATAGATAAGTGTACTGGAAAAAATATTTTAGGCTGGTGATAATGAGGTTGAGGGAAACGAACAATTGAGTGTGTGTGCTGTAGGTGCTGCTCGTTTTTATAATATGGTGTACGGTACAACACCATACCTAACAACAACACCATGCTATACTTATTATTTTTGCAATCACGCGAGAAATGAAAATGACGTAGTAGAGGCAATATAACGCAGTACCAGATACCATACTATTGGCGACAAGCTGTCAAAAATAACTCTTCGGGAAATAGGCTATTTTAATTAAATAAGCTATTTTTGAGAAATCGGCTATGCTCGAGAAAAAGGCCTATTTTCGAAATTCAAAAATCGCCTATTTCTCGCAGATAGCTTATATCTCGAAAATAGCCTATTTCTGGAAAATAGCAGCACTAGTTATGTAGGAATAGTAATTTGTGCAGTAGAGCTCGAAAATAGCCTATTTCTCGAAAATAGCTTATTTCTCGAAAATAGCTTATTTCTCGAAAATAGGCTATTTAATAAGCTATTTTCGAGAAATAAGCTATTTTCGAGAAATAAGCTATATTATAGGCTATAAATAGGCTATATTATAGGCTATATTATACGCTGTAATTGGCTTATATAAAATTATTGAAAATTTCACTCCTGCACGAATCGCACACCTCCTAACAAGACACATCATTTTCTACGCTTTTATTGTGAAGTGTAGGTAAAAATTGTTCATGCTTCCTCCTCTAAAACAAAACGAATTTTTCGTGTTTATTTCTTTATTTCACTGTTTCCCTCAACCTCAATGAAACAGCCTAAAACGTAGGAATCACACATAGTGTAGTATGTTGTATTAGAGTGTACACGTAAGTAGGCATTTGAAAGTAAATAGTACTTTGAAAAATGACAAAATAGAGGTAGTATGAAAATTTAACCACTGCTTGAACAATAATATGTAGAGTGTATTTCTCGAAAATAGGCTTATTTCTCGCCGATACTCTTATTTTTCGTATAAGCAGAAAATAGTCTTATTTCTCGCAGATAGTCCTATTTCTCGCCGATAGTCTTATTTCTTGCAAATAGGCTTATTTGAGAAAATTGAACGGATCTTCATTTCAATCTTCCCCTTCCGTTGAATGTGTTGATAAAAATATATATATACACATATATAAGTATTTATTACCACATGTAACTCTTTTTTCCGCCAAAATGCTTGCACAAAAAATAATGAGAATGTACTTTTGCTCATTATGCACCCTTTTCGACGAATGTGATATTTGGCTATAAAATTTGAGTTCGCAATTATAATACGCATATTGTGGACAGGGTAGTTTAAAACATATCAAGGCTTCCTCCTCTAAAACAAAACATTTTTTTCGTGATTATGTTGGCTCTATTTCACAGTTTCCCTTAAACTCATTGTTGTATGATTAAAAGGATTTGTGACACTTTAATGTTCCCTTCTACTTTACAGTAACATTCTTGAAAAAATTTTCTTTAAGCTATTCACAAAGATATAATTTTAAAGGTAGACAGAGATTAAAACATCATGACTACCCATGTAAGTCGAGCCAAAAAATGAATTATTTTCAGTTAAGTTTCAATCAAATCAATGGTATGTACCTGTTTTGGCAAAAAGTGAAAAAACTGCTCACTGGAGAAGGAGAAGAAGGAAGAGAAGGAGAAGGAGAGGGAGAAAAGGGGCTCAGTTTCCAACACAACTAAGATTTTGAATTTTTATTATTACCAGCAGCCGCTGCAAGACTTTTTGTAGCTAGCCAAACAGAATGCGATTTGTAGAGACAGAGGAAGACGTACTTTTGAAATAAAGTGCTTGTAGTAGTATGCCGCTTTCCTACATTAATATGTACAAGTAAGAAACCACTTTGAACTGCGTGGTCCACTTTGAACCACGAACGACCGGATTTACTATTCCTACGTATGATTGTACGCGTCATCATCAAAATTGCGTGGACACGAATTGTCAGATAGTCTGACCGTACTTCGTAGAAAACATACCATTTTTACGGGAACCACTTTGAACCATTTCGTCATTTTTGGCTTGTTATGGCAGTGCAATTGCAGCTGCCTTCCGCCAAAGCTGAGGACCTGGAGAGCTGGACTTAAGCCCTTCAGATAGTCCCAAAGGGTTGTGCAATCTTGGCTGGGTGCAAGGGATTGGATAATGATGTCACAGGAGTGGTCAAAGATATCTGACATTACGTGGTTCAAAGTGGTTTCTTACTTGGTAGGGTAGAGTAGTTGCAAATGGGCGCGATGGCCTCTCACCCATTTTAAAAGTATGTATGTACCCATTTTTAGTTTGCGAAATCATTCTTGTTAGACGTAGACACTCTTTTGTGACACGATAACATTCCCTTCAAGTTTACAGAACCATTGTTGTATGATTAAAATGATAAATTGTGACTAATGTTCTCTTCAAGTTTACAGAAACATTCTAGAAAATAATGTCATACATTATACAATTACTTAGGACAATATAACTACCCGTGTAAGTCCAAGCGAAAAATGAATTATTTACAGGTAAGTTCACATTAATTTCATGGTCAGTACCTGTTTTGGCAAAAAGCAAAAAAACTGTCTCACTGAAGAAGGAGAAGGAGAAGAAGAAGAAGAAGAAGGAGAAGAAGAAGAAGGAGAAGAAGGAGAAGAAGGAGAAGAAGGAGAAGAAGGAGAAGAAGGAGAAGAAGGAGAAGAAGGAGAAGAAGGAGAAGAAGGAGAAGAAGGAGAAGAAGGAGAAGAAGGAGAAGAAGGAGAAGAAGGAGAAGAAGGAGAAGAAGGAGAAGAAGGAGAAGAAGGAGAAGAAGGAGAAGAAGGAGAAGAAGGAGAAGAAGGAGAAGAAGGAGAAGAAGGAGAAGAAGGAGAAGAAGGAGAAGAAGGAGAAGAAGGAGAAGAAGGAGAAGAAGGAGAAGAAGGAGAAGAAGGAGAAGAAGGAGAAGAAGGAGAAGAAGGAGAAGAAGGAGAAGAAGGAGAAGAAGGAGAAGAAGGAGAAGAAGGAGAAGAAGGAGAAGAAGGAGAAGAAGGAGAAGAAGAGAGAAGGAGAAGAAGGAGAAGAAGGAGAAGAAGGAGAAGAAGGAGAAGAAGGAGAAGAAGGAGAAGAAGGAGAAGAAGGAGAAGAAGGAGAAGAAGGAGAAGAAGGAGAAGAAGGAGAAGAAGGAGAAGAAGGAGAAGAAGGAGAAGAAGGAGAAGAAGGAGAAGAAGAAGGAGAAGAAGGAGAAGAAGGAGAAGAAGGAGAAGAAGGAGAAGAAGGAGAAGAAGGAGAAGAAGGAGAAGAAGGAGAAGAAGGAGAAAACGGCTCAGTTTCCAACACAACTAAGATTTTAAAAAAATCTTGATTCATTTAAAAATTTATTGTAAATTAGCCCTCACCCTTATCTAGCGTAAAATTCGACCCTAGTTAATAAACTAGCGTAAAAACCGACCCTAGTTAACGAAATTGCCCGATTTCGCCCACTTGGGCTCACTTCTGAGTCAATCTGATAGCACCGTTCGATTCCTCGCCAAAAATTACCACTATAGACCCCCACCAAGAATATTATTTGATCATTATTCAGGCGAACACAATTAGCACCATTTGCCATGCTTTCGTCGTACAAATTGCGCAATGTCCCTTTTCCGGTGTAGTCTCAAGAGCAAAAATTGTCGCGGATACGGTTATCTATCTGAAAAATACCAGATTGTTCTAATTCACGAGCGATAAACAAAGGTCGGAAAGTGCTCTACCGTATAACCCGGATTATAAGTGCCCCCGGTGTATAAGTGCTCACGGGGCTAATTCCATGTACATTTGCTATTTCTGCAGGTTGCACCGGAGCTAACTTGAAGGAGAACACATAGAACGTTTCTCCGTCTCACGAGCAATACGCCCATATCTTTAGCTCCCAGTAACTCCGGCTGGTTGCCGAAGTTACGTCCAAACCCGAAAACTCACATGCTTCACGATTACAACAAAAACACAACACATCTCGGCCCGACTAATCGCATCGTTCTTGTTGGTTTGTCACCTCTGGCGGGAAACCGTACCGTAACGTACAATAAAGTAAAAATAATAAGGTGTTGCGGATACCCGCCGTGTGAAAACGCTAACTTGCGCCGGATTATAAGTTCCGCCGAAATGTATCTTTTGTACATTTGTGTGCACCTTAGATCCGGCAAGACAGGCAACTTTGCCACGTCGAAGTTTTTGACGAGCCAAACTGACGACAAGTGACGACTTTTGCATTTTTTCTACTAAACTGACGACTTTCACGACCATCTGACGACCCTGACGACTGCTTGTGACGACATTTTGACGACCTGACGACTTTTGGTGAAGACTTTTTGACGACCCTGACGACTTTTGGTGACGACCTTTTGATGACGCTTGTCACGACTGATCGATTCCCTTGTGACGACCCTTCTGACGACTCTGACGACCCACATGACGACTTCACGACTTTCCACAAATATCTACGTATCTGATCATCCCGTGCGTCAGAGCAAGTGACGAACAGTACGACTTGGTGACGACCACGTCGACAAACGACCCTAACTGACGACCCAAGAGATCTTCTTTGACGACCCATGTGACTCCACCTGACGACCCCTGACGACCCAAGTGACGACCAAAAAACGACCCTGACGACCCCTGACGACTTTAGTGACGACCCCTGACGACTTTAGTGACGACCCGTTGACGACCGTCAAAATCTCTTGACGACATCTGACGACTCCTTCTGGCGATACTTATCGCCAAAGTCGAAAATTGCCTGTCTTGCGGGTTATACGGTAGTTAAGTTAACTAGAGGTAAACTTTTTTGCTCTAGTTAACGCACTTTGCCCCAACTTTATGTAAGAGGGTTAGGATCAGCCTAACACTATGTTGACGTCTGTTGACGTGTCCAGAGGTGTCCAGCTTGTCCTGCTCTTGTCCTGTATGATATGATGCCGCAACTTTAGCGGCGTCGTCATAACATGCCCATAGGCGTAGAACACAATTCATCATGAAGCACTGCCTCCCAAGTCTCCTTTTAAAAGTAGTATTGACGATGCAGTCAGGCGTTCGCGCTTTTCGGGCCATTGACTCGAGCAAGAGCATGAGTGGGCTGCCGGTTGCTGCCTTTAGTGGATCAAGACGGGTCTCAATGTTGCACGCAAGCTGGGATAATGGTAATTTGAGCCGAATCATCCATGGCTACAGCTCTCTGTATACAGGTTCTCATTATGCGAGGAATTACGCTCGTGGGGCGTTTAAAGCTTCAACTTTATGTTTTACACAACGTGGGCAAAATCTTTCTATGAAAAACTGCCAATCTTCGTTCACTACTTTGTCGGCGCTTCGAGGGGGAGGAAATGACAATTCAACTCTCCCCTGCGTTCACCTACCTTCATCATTCAGTCAAGTGCGAAATGATGATGTGAGCACCGCAATTTTGGCAGTACTAGCGTCTTGTAGGGTGACCCGATTGTTACAACCCACCGGATACTTACCTAACAGCAGGGCTGCCAGTTCACGCAGTAACAACATAGCGACAATATCTAAAAAAGATGCATCACCAGTGACGATTGGTGATTTTGCGTCGCAAGCAATGGCGCTGAAGATCCTGCACGAAAAGTTCCCATGTGATATGTACATTGCCGAAGAAGGTAGTGAGGCATTGCGGAAAGATGAAGACTTGTTGGAAAAGGTTTGGCGTTAAGTGAACGTTGCCTCATCGAGTATGCAGGCTATTTTATCATGGAAAAATCGAGACGAGATGTTAGATTGCATAGACCATGGTCAAGGAGTTTGTTCGTCAAATAAGAATGACTCCACTTTGTCAAGAAGAAGAGTATGGTGTTTGGATCCCATTGATGGAACGTAAGCGTCAGGCCAAAGCAGTGCTTATTTGTGTGACATTTTATTGACTTCTGATCAATTTCTACGTGTCCTCAAATTTCAACACAGGAAAGGTTTTCTGCGAGGCAGAATAGAAGGAGGTCAGTACTGCATAGCTCTTGCCCTACTCGAAGATGGCGTGCCTGTAGTGTCTGTTTTGGGATGTCCTAATCAGCCTATGTTCTCAAGTCGCACAAGTAAATTAACAGCTGAACAAGTTAATTACGGAACCTGGTCAGAAGATGAGGTTTATGAGGCCGTAAAACAATCTTCCGGTGTCAATGAAATGCAAAACTTGTTTTCTTTCAATAGGGGATGTATTTTTGTAGCTGTGCGTGGATGTGGATGCTACGAAATATCGATTCGTGAGCTTGAACAATCGCTATTTGGTTCCTCCGACAACAATGGCACACCAATGTGGAAGCAATTGCAAGTCACTCCAAGCCGGGGAACATCTAGAACTCCTTCTTGCGCAATGTTTTGCCTAGGTGTGGAACGAGAATTTTCTGATCCCAAAGGTACGGTGCTTAAAATTGCCCAGCTACTTCATGGCGAAGATGCATTAACTACAGTAGATGGTATCCCAGATATTAGAAACGCCTTTCGTATGGATGGACAAGGAAAGTATGGAATTCTAGCCCGCGGGGAAGCGGAATACTTTTTACGTTTGCCTAAACCCGACTATCGCGACTGGGTGTGGGACGTAGCTGCTGGGTACTTAATATTGACAGAGGCTGGAGGAAAAATGACAGATGTCAACGGCGAAAATATTGATTTCTCGGGAATAGGTGTTGATAGAATGGCAAAGCTTTCTGAAGATGTGAAGGGGTTGTTGGGAAGTTGCGGTGGTATTTTTCATGATACGTTGCTCAGTGCATATGCCTCGGTGAAAAAATCATAATGATAATAGTGTGGTAATTCATTGATACTTCTATTGTTGATTGTATTTATTGGCAGAATCACCTCGATCGACCATCTTCAGCTGGGGTGCGCAACGCAATGATTGCAAGCGCCCCCCATTTTTCGTAACATTTTCGTGCACTGCTAAGTTGCAACTTTGCTTGTTTCTCATCTCCATAGTGTGTGTGTAGAGAACCAAGCATTTCAAAAGCGAGGCCTTCTTCGTGTACAAATCTGTGATCCTTTGCAGATTTGATGGATGCCTGATAAATCTCTATCGCATCATCTTTCAGTCCCTCCAGAAACTTCAGTTCTGCCTTCAAAAGTAAGAGTTTATTTTCAAAGTTCCATTTTGAATGATCCACCCATTTCTGGAAAGATACAATTGCACATTTACCCATGTCAATCCAATGTGTCTCGTCGGCAGATTTACGGGCCAATTGGAAGGCAGTGAGCCCTTCGTAAAAAGAATGATAAACATCAAGGAAACGCCTTTGGCCGCGACTTCGGTACTTTTCAGCCCAAAGCGCTGCCTCGTCATACCTAGTGAACCAAAAATCTATGAAAAGGTAGTTGAAATATCCTACTTGTAGTGGCGCAGACTTTCCCTCCGACAAAAGTCTCTCCATGTGTTCTTCATCGGTCGCTATATTCAGGCCAGGCATTAGACTAAAAGGGGCTGTCGGACTACCTGATAAGGACGTTATGACTTCACAGATACCCACATACGTCAAGCATAATTCGGGCTGGTTTAAACTCGTCTAATTTCGCGAACACGAAGTAAGTTGAGGTCGTTCGTGAATCAAAAAAGTTGAAACATCCTGCAGTCAACTGCCTACCATTTGTGTCGCGAATATTTTGCACGCCTTTTCGAGGTCAGAAAGATTATGTCCGCACATCATGCTAAATCTGGTAAAGAAAATAATGGAGATACAACCATAGTACGCGTCCCCAGCCAGTAAGCAGTCTGCGTAGTTTCTTCGAATGACATCAACAACGGCTTGTAGTGGTTCACAGAAGAATGCTAAGAAACCGTATACCTGGCACTTCAGTCGTGGGTGCTTATCTTTTGTTTCGAAGGTTTCATGCAAAGAGATGCTGAGCTTCCCCCATCGGTATGCTTCATTAATGTCAGAGTTCACAAGAGGATTCGCATAGGCGAAGAGCCCAAACGCACTGTCACTACAAAAGCCTTGTTTCAACATTAAACGCCAATTTTCAACATTGCTTATTATCAGATGCAAAAGCGAAATATAAAGTCATCTTACCATGTTGAATAGACAGATTCACAATTCTGCATGCCAGAAGAGGAATATACTGAGGCTGGAGATTGAAGAGACAGGGAATCACAGATGCAATAACCCTCATTCTGGCGCTTATGTTCCAATCTGTAACTCTTGGTGCATTCTTGATGTCATCATCTGAAAATCTGCTAAGTGCGTTCTTGGTTAAGGAAACTTCATTATATATCGAAGATGGTGAAACATCTCGCGGTAATGTCTCGCCTAACTCTGCAAGAAGAGCAAACGCACTATCAATAGCTTGGCAATCTTTGCCCAGCGCTCCGAGGGTTTCTATGAGCAGCAGATATGAATGTAATTTGTCTCTAAGGGATTGGGCGTGCTCAAAAATTTCATCAAGGAAACCGCGCATCTTCTCTCCCTGTGAACTTGTGAAACATGCATTAGAGGCCGTCTCATAAAGACGAAGGGTCAGTTTGTAGGTTGATCCACGCCACAAATGGCCTGATAAGAAGGATATACCATGCTGAGCATATGACAAAGCTGCCGCAAAATCAGAAACGCTCATTGAACTTTCTGCCGCTTTCAGATTTAAAGTGGCATACCGGACGGAGTACAAGAGCTGCGAGTTTCCAAGCATCTTTGCCCGATTTATTTGATCAATAGCTACGAAAGTTAATGGTCGGACATGGGAGCAATGTGATTCAAGTGCGTTGTCGAGCAGCTCTGATCCGATTAAGAGATGACTAGTGCTTTGCTCCTGTGGTGACATCATGTCATAAGCACTTTGTTCAAGAATATCGTGTGCAAATTTGTAAACTTCCCCTTGCTTCTCGACAATATTTCTATCGATGGCTACTACAAGAGCATTGATGATATTAACATGATCAGTTAGCAGCGATAAAGTAGGCTCATCTGCCTGGGATCCGAAGCACGAAAGCAATTTCAATGCTGAAAGTGTAGTCTCGGGTAATGTTTGAAGGTTCCTTTTCATTAGCTGGGCCACATTTTTAGCAATCGGAGTTGCCCGTACACTTTCCAAGTTCCACATCCATCTCTTATCAGACAAACTGTACCAAAGCGTCTTGTTTATTGCCAGCGATTCTATAAACATCTTGACATAAAACACGTTGCCTAAAGCCTTGGCATGGACAATATCTGCCAGAGATCGCGTCAATCGAACTGGCAGCCTCAATGCACATGATATCATCGAGTTGCAAGCTTCTTTCGTAATTGCTTGGAGCTGGATAGAATGCACTTCCACCGTCCCCGTGCTGTTGAAGATTGGAAAGTAACGTGTAGAGAGGATATGGTCTTGGTCCACCTCGTCGCTTCTGTATAGTCCAACGAACAGTACACGTGCAATTGGCGCATTCTCCTCAAAATGCACAGCATCCCACTCGATCATGAGGCTCGTAAGTAGATCCACTGCAGAGCAAACAAAGGAGTTATTAAGGAATTGAGTTATAACGTCCCGAGGTCAATGAAGTATTGAAATGTAACAAGGAAATCTTACAAGACGCGCGACCTGCCCACTGTAAGTCGTCAAAAACTAACAATAGAGGTCTACCTAAGCTTGAAATTGCGTGGACTAGCCTTCTAATCGAGTAGTGCAATCTGTTCCGGGAGGATTCGGGGTCTGAAAGTATCTCGTCAAAATGATTGTGTTCTACGAAATGTTCTTCTGTAAGCGATGATAAATTATCATCACTGATCACCCGCTGCATTAGGGCTGGAAATAGCCGCCGAAGACTTGGTATCAGATCGCACAGGAGAACGGTCATACAAGGAGAAAGAAACAGCTGCAAGGACATGGTAATGGCATTGACATAAGGCTCTTGACCACTTTTGCTGAGTAGTGTTGCAATAAAAGTTTCAAAAGCAGATGAAATCGCAGACAGAGGCGAGTTGTGCATCGAACGATCAAACTTGACGCCTACATGAACCCAACCACAGGCAGTCACTAAATGATTCCTTATGCCTTCAATCATAAAAGTTTTCCCTTCTCCCCCGTTACCACTTATTAGAATCAATCTGTTTTTGAGCAACTCATGTTGAAGGGCTGCTAGCTCAAGTATTCGGTTGGTTTCAACTTCTCGCCCGTACACGATATTACCAAAATCAATCCTCCCCTCGCAAGTGCTTCCCAATGTAGGAGTTTCGGGAGAGTAAAAGAGAACATGGGGACGGCCTGAAATGATGTCTTGCAACTCATTGAGAACATCTGTGAATGTTTGAAATGAAGTTTCTTCATCGTATTTCCCGGAGTGAATAAGGTCCATTACAAGTCTACATACTGACACTGGAACGCGAGCGTCAAGAAGTGGTTTTTGAAATTCATCCAAGCTCATCATTCTCATAAGCTTGGAAGCGCTGCTAATGTTATCCTCGTTCTTCGTTATGGAGACGACATAGGCATCATTCGTAAAAAAGGCATTCTGGTCATCTCGGGTGAGAATTGAGTCCCTAGACGCCCCCCCCCTAGAGAACAACCGATACAACAGCAATCCAATCTGCCGTAGATATTGGTGGCGTGATTTTACGAAGGATCTTTTTGTTAGAAGCATATTCTTCATTGGTTGGACGAACTCAACACTGTTAGAACTATCCAGGATAGATTGCATTTGGTTCATTTCTAACTGCACACCACACACGGTGCACCCCTCACGGCAGATTTCAATATCCACATAATCCTGATCTGCATTTCCGTGATCTACTGGGCATAGAATCTCAACCACCATGTTGCGCAATGAAATATCTTCAGGCTTCACAGAATTGCCATCCGTGTAGCATGTTTCTACGTCTGCATCCTCGCATGTGCCGTCCCTAGTCAGTCGATTCAGAAGAAGCAACGAAACTTTGACGCATCTTTGAACGTAAGTCAATTTGACCACATTCAACTCTAAATTTCCATGATCAGCATTTAGGTCTGCAACACTAGTTGGCAAGCGTTCATTGTGATCGCACCCTTTATTGATTTCTTGAATCCACTTCCGCTCGTGATGTGCCGCTAGTGCAATCCAAGTGGCCAAATCGATCCAACAAACCTTCGACATGGATGTAGTACGGAGAACAACCGGCTGAGGGGGATTCAAAGTTCGATCGTATTAGAACTGCACGAAAGCAAGACGTGAATGGTTGTTGTCTGTTGTTGTCACGTAGAAGTTGGGTACAATACAATAGAAGTTGTGTATAGACCACACTCGGACCTCTCCAGAGCGGTAAAAGTATTGTATTGTACAATACGTCATAGGTGTCCAGGTACGGTATTGTATTGTACTTTGTAATCTCTTTGTAGTAATTCTGTACGTACTAATCTCTCTCACAGGGACCACAGCCCATAACAGGGAAAGCCCGCCCATAATTCTAACTTGGGACTTAGCGGAAATTTGCATGAAAATCAAGAACAATCAAATTCTCTACCTAGTATCGTGTGCTTCTCCTATGATGTTGTAACAAAAAGAGAATTCCCGGTAGAGTGGCTCTGATTGTAATCAATTTGCGGGCTGTATTAATTTTGTACATACCTTAAAGAGACATGTGCAGTTGCATTATGGGATTTATCTCAGAATAATTGCTCTCGTTCTTTGTGCGATCTACTTCTCAAATAATTCATTGTAAAGAAAGGTAAAATGTACCTAAAAGAGTACCATGTATTGAAACTGAGCGTACATTTGAAAGTACAAAGTTCCTCCGAAAGTACAAAGTTCCTCCGAAAGTACCAACATGTACTTTCGGAGGAACTTTGTACCTAACTTTGATTTCTCGTAGAAAATATAATGATTCCTAAATAGACATGTTCTTTCGAAGGTACTTTGTACTTTGTACCATCGAAAGTACAGAGTACCTCTGAAAGTACAAAGTACCTCCGAAAGTACCTCCGAAAGTTCTTCCGAGAGTACAAGTGTTTGAATGTGTTATGTCTGAATTACTTAGAATTTCTACATCATATTATTATATGCAATAATGAATACAAATAATTCAGTTAAAAAATGCAACGGTGCGTTTTGTCTGTTATGGTTTCGATTGAGAACTGTCACATCATATCTTGCGCATGCACTCCGCAACATACATCACTATATTATACACCGTAATAATATCGTTACGGTACCATACCTGTGGGTGAGTACATGTGACATCCATTAATATGCCGATTTCCTATAAGTCCTTGAAGCTCGACTGGTCGGACTTAGGGGAAATTTGCATGAAAATCAATAACAATCAAATTCTCTACTGCCGGTAGTATCGTATGCTTATTGTATGATGTTATAACAAAAAGAGAATTACCTAGAGTGGCACTGATTGTCGTCAATTTGCGGGCTGTATTAATTATGTACATACCTTAAAGACGCATATGCAGTTGCGTTATGGAATTTATCTCAGAATAATGGCTCTCGTGCTTTGTGCGATCCACTTCTCAAATAATTTATGATTACCAGCAGCCGCTGCAAGATTTTTTAGCAGAAGCTGTGGTGTGTAATTGATTGGCATTATACGTGATATAGTTAAGTTGAAAACTGAGTCATTTTGAGCTCAAAAGACATTTACAATTAGTAAATAGATTGATGTGTTGTTCTGAGAACAAAATGTTATAGTATTGTTGTGAGTCACGTAAGGTTAGTCTATGCAGTTTTTGATGATAAAAAACGTGAATGCCTAAAAGTTATGGGGGATAGAGGATTAAGCTGGCCGTAACTTTGGCGAACAATGCTCAATAGATCTGATGGTAGGTGGTTCAAAATAATCCCATTCAGTTTTATGGTAGTCATTTCAGAAGTGTTTGCAAGACAATGCAACAGACACTTTCTGCAGAAGTGAGTTAGCATTGTCTTCCATGTTGGTTTATCTATCGTGGCTTCGTTTATGTATGTTGGTGGTTGTGTCATCGTGGCTTCGTCATTGTGGCATAGTTGTTGTGGCGTGGTTGTCATCGGGTTGTCAAAATGGGTCCATTGTCCACGCTAGTTATAAGGTACAATGAAAGCATGATTTGGGCAGGGAAATTGGAAGTACGCAGCGTACATTGTGTAGTTGATATGGTGTTATTTTGGTTGTGAAGTCATTTTTGAATTCTGTTCGTGAATATTTATACATTAGGAACTCAGTACGAAAAATTGTGAACTTTTGCGTGATGTGTGCCGATCCAGAAACTTAGCGCCTCTTCTCAAAAAGTTCATCTACGTCGGCCGAGTCAGAGCAAGGCTGATAACCCATTCTCCGGAGAGCAACGTGCTCTGCGTCTTCGTCTGCGTCACCATAAGGTTCGTTAACCCCTACGTAGAGCACAAAAATGCAATGTACCGTCTACATTCCACCGCACGATAAGGATCGGCCTAAGGCAGAGAAAACGAATGATGTGTTTTCATAATATGGTCTGTCATGCATTTGCATTGAAAACAGTTTTTGGTGAACTGTAACATTTTTGGTGATACATTTACATGATGCGTCTATGTTGAGAAATATTTTTGGGTAATATGCTACAATTTTGCATTCCTTGATGCTCGTATGTTGAAAACATTCCTTAGGTTTTAAGTTACAACATACACAAATTTTGGCCATGCTGGTTGGTGATGTGTCTAACCTTATACAACATTGACATGAAAAATGTTTTTTGGTGATCAGTCTACGTGTTGCCTTTATTAGAAATCATTTATGGGTTTGCAATAGAGTTGAACACAATTGCGATTTCAAGTTGTAAGTAGTGTTGTGTTCTTTGCTGTTGACACCATCGTTGTTCACTTGATTGTTGTGTGAGTTTCCGTTGCCAGCGGCCATCGTCGTCTTTATTTTGATTGTTGCCTGTTCGTTGTTGCAATCGTCATTTTAAATTTGATTGTTGTGTTGGTTTCCGTGTTGTGTCCATGGATTGTGCAGTGGCAGAAGTTTAATATCTGCGATGGTGTTTGTGTGGTAGGCTGAATTCTGACGATGTGGCGGAAATCATCAGGGTGGGTGAGTGTTGACACAGCACGTGACTTTTACATGATATGTTGTAGGAAAAAATGGCACGCATCAAGACAGGAGGGGTGGCAACTTCTTGCCCAGAGCCTTGGTACCAAATAGTTGAAAATGAAAGAAAAAATGGGAGAACTCACCAGTCAGGTGAGCAATGGGCCTGATTATTTTTTTGGAAGCAGGACTGTTGATCAGAGAGAACACGGCGACGGGCCAATGTGGTTGATAATAAGTGGGAGGGGTATGGGAGGAATGGCAGGGTCAGAACTATTTAATTTAGTTGAACATAAAAAAATGGGAGAACTCACCGGTCAGGTGAGCAATGGATCTGATTATTTTTTGTTAGCAGGGCTGTTGAACAGAGAGGACTGGGCTACAGGCCGATGTGGTTGATAATAAGTGGGAGGGGTATGGGAGGAAGGGCAGGGTCAGAACTGACAATTTTCAATTAAATAGTTGAAAATAAAGAACATGGGAGAACTCACCAATGGGGTGAGAAATTGACCTGATTCTTTTTTTGGTAGCCGGGCTGTTGATTCGAGAGGACGCGGCGATGGACCAATATGGTTGATAAGAAGTGGGAGGGCTGTTGGGAGGAATGGCAGGGTCAGGACTGACAATATTCAATTAAATAGTTGATAATAATCAAAAAAACAAATGGGAGAACTCACCAGTCAGGTGAGCAATGAGCCTGATTATTTTTTTTTAGCAGGGCTCTTGATCAGAGAGGACGCGGAGATGGTCCAACGTGGTTGATAATAAGTGGGTTGGGTGTGGGGAGGAAGGGCAGGGTCAGAACTATTTAATTTTCAATTAAATAGTTGAACATAAAAAAATCGGAGAACTCACCAGTCAGGTGAGCAATGGACCTGATTTTTTTTGTTAGCAGGGCTGTTGATCAGAGAGGACACGGCGATGGGCCGATGTAATTGATAATAAGTGGGAGGGGTATAGGAGGAAGGGAAGGGTCAGCACTGACAATTTTCAATTAAATAGTTGAAAATAAAAAAGATGGGAGAACTCACCAATGGGGTGAGAAATTGACATGATCTTTTTTTGGTAGCAGGGCTGTTGATCAGAGAGGACGCGGCGACGAGCCAATGTGGTTGATTTGAATTGGGAGGGCTGTGGGGAGGGAGGGCAGGGTCAGTTGTGAGGATTTTCAATTAATTAGTTGAAAATATGAAAAAAATGGGAGAACTCACCAGTCAGATGAGAAATAGACCTGATTCTTTTTTTGACAGCAGGGCTATTGATCTGAGAGGACGCGGCAACGGCCGATGTGGTTGATTAGATGTGGGAGGGGTGTGGGGAGGAATGACAGGGTCAGAGTTGCGACGATTTTCAATAAAATAGTTTTGCGCATAAAAAAATCAAAATCGCCATAACACAACAACCAACCTGTCTTTTGAGGGGGCGTCAAGGACGCTGCGTTGCCGCGAATCTTGGGAAGAGGATGAGCCAACTCGCGGCTCAAAACTCCCTAAGCTCACAGAGATAGAAGGGGATGGTGGTCCGGTCCAGCGGAAATCCCATTGTCTTGTTTTGTTATGGGGCAGTGCAAAAATGGACGTGCGCTGCCATCTGCTTGATGATTCACGCACTTCTCCTGACAAGTACGCATGTATTGTATGGTAGGGAGATGACAGACAGGGACATTCTCAACATAGTTGACCAGTCTTGGGGTACCCGACTACCTATCAAAAATGTCACTGGCGGGCAGGTTTTGCGGGCAATATTAAGTAATATTGCCCAAGTGTGATTCTAAGGGTGATGAGGAGTGGCGCGCCAGTAGTCTTTTTTGAATTCGTAACAGCCCAGGTAATTTGCAAGGTCGTTGCGTTGCAAAAAATTGACAAGACATCTCGTGAAGGGAACCCCAGAAAGTGGGAATCACGGAACAGCCCTTTCGACCAAAGCAGTCGCAGATTGGCGTCATGATCACTTATTCTCTAAACTAAAACCATAGTGATCGAGAAAGGCCTAGTCAATAGCAGTCAAGCCCAGTAATTTTTGGCCATGCTACAAATTAATTTCAGATATATTTTTAAAGGTAATCACAAAGCAACAGTGATTGAATACCGATGCATATCAAACATAAAAATCAGGTTTTTACAGGTATTGTTCTCAAGGTATATATGCATTCACCTATAAAATCTAATAGTGAAAAAAAGGTCTTCTGAAGAGGGAGAAGAAGAAGAAATCTGCTCAATGATAAACTAAGATTTTAAAAAAAATCTTGATAAAGAAAGAAAAAATGTACCTAAAAGAGTCCCATGTACTGAAACTGAGCGTACATTTGAAAGTACAAAATTCCTCCGAAAGTACAAAGATCCTCCGAAAGTACCAAAATGTACTTTCGAAGTACAAAGTACCTTGTACCTCCGAAAGTACCTCCGAAAGTACCTCCGAAAGTACCTCCGAAAGTTCTTCCGAGAGTAACAAGTGTTTGAACATGTTATGGCTTAACCCTCCAACGTAACTAGCCGTAAAAGTGATACTAGTTAATAAACTAGCCGTATAACCGACACTAGTTAACTCCAAATCGCGATTTCGCCCACTTCCACCCACTTCTGAGTCAATCTGATGTCACTGATCGATTCCTCGTGAAAAATTAGCACGATGGACCCCCACCAAGAATACTATTTGATCATTATTATTTAGGCAAACAGATAGCACCATTTGCCATGCTTTCGCCATACAAACGAAAAAAATCCCAATTGGAGGGTGGTTCCAATTGAAGTACCCCTCTTAAACATGGTAAGTAGAGATAGATGGGTACATATGTACGTAATAATTGGTAAAAATCGTTTAACTAGCCGTAAATCTATATCTTGTTTACGAAACAACTAGCGCAGATTTACGGCTAGTTAACTCACAATTGTGCAACAATGTGTTGGAGGGTTAATTATTTAGAATTTCTAGATCATATTATTATATGTAATAATGAATACAAATAATTCAGTTTAAAAATGCAACGGTGCGTGGTGTCTGTCATGGATTCGATTGAGAACTGTCACATCATAATATCATCTTGCGCATGCACTCCGCAACATACATACATCATTATACACCGTAATAATATCGTTACGGTACCATACCTTTGGATAAGTACATGTGACATCCATAATATGCCGATTTCCCATAAGTCCGTCGAGCTTGAAGTTCGTTAACTTGTCAAAGCTCGTCGAACTTCGTAAGCTAACTGAAAAGTTCGTGTAGACGAACTTCTAAGAGTGTCTCTATGTTTTGATGTTTGTTAGTGACCGATGGCAAATTTGTTAGTCATTTTATCTTTTTTTGTCTGACGTCACTGGTCCGGCGAAGTGATCTAACAATAATATAAAACTTTTAACTGATAAAAAATGTGCGAGCAAAGTAACAAACTTGATGGTTGCTCCCAAGTGGTAGGATGTATTGAATTCCAACATTAAATTACTTTTCTCTGACATTGTGCTAACGCCCACAATATCTATCCACTGATACTTTTTCCATCCCCTCTTTTTTGGGTTTTGTCACTTCCCCAGTCCTCTCAAAGAACAGGCAAAATTTATTTTGTAAAACAAAGAATGTACTTCTTTTTGCGCTCGATGTGATATCCAAGATTAAATCACTTCAAAATCTTGCAACCTTCTGTTGTTGAGAAACGTACCCATTCTTGCTTACTTACCTCATCGCTAACTGCATTTGATGCTAATCTTCAATTGTGCAGAATTGCAGGAACGGCTGGAATTTATGATTTCAATTAGTTCTTGCTATAACCCTGCCGAAGTCTGCCAAAGTCTGCCAAAAATCTAGCAATCCGCTGAGTATACTTTTACGATCAGATTTGCTTAGTTTCACATGTTTGCTGTGTCCGCTTAAAAAAATGATGAAAAGACTCCATTCCAGACATGTCCTGGACAATGCGTCTTTTTTGTGTTTCAAAAAAGGACACAGGACATCAAAATGTGGACACCAAGGACACCACGGACACCAAGGACACGAAAGGACGTCCAGTTTCTAATGCACTTTGCCGTACTTGAATGGAATGTTCAAGTCAAATTGACATCATTTATCATATAAATGCATGGAATGTTTAAATTTAGAGGCTGTCCACAGGCAGAAAAATTAGTATCGTACGTTCATGCTTTCGTACCTTTTTAGGGATCATGACCCAATAGAGGGTACGAAATTATTTTTGGCGCGCAAGCTCTGGTCAGAAAAAACATCGTACCTGACCAGAGGTCAAACATCATACCCTACCTTTTTTGTATTAGATCCGTCGTATGTACATTTTGGTCAGTGGTGCGTGCAAATCGTGAGAATCTTGCTTTCATCTATTCCCCACAATGTCGAATCCCGCTCTCCCTCCTAACTTCTTTTGCTCTCATCTTCTCCTCCCTTCCGCTCGATCCTTATTATTTTTCCCCTTGACGCTCTCAACAAGCGTGAAGAGGTACAGTAGAATACCCGATGATGACATGGGAAAATCTTGTTGGCAATTGTGACAGCTTCTGACACTTGAGAACTCAAATGACGAATGAGTTGCGGCGAGCATAATACAAAATTACCAAGATGGAAATTGAATTAGGAAATTCTGAGAATTGTTCTTTTTTAATTTAACGGAAACTTAGGTATGACACTACGATCCAAATTTTCTGCCTGCGGACGAGGGTACATACTTTGTCTGTCTGGCGACCATTTTAAGGGTCCGAAAGTATGAAAGTGCTATGGAAATTTTTCTGCCTGTGGACAGCCTCTTAAGTCATGTGTAACATGAATGTACAGCCTAGAAAGCATATACATCAAATGACATTTGAGGCCATTATATGACATACTTTGTGGATGTCAGAATGTTATTTTTCCCTGTAAATTGCTTTTTTCAACTCAATAATAGTTAACAGCAGTATACTCTCCAGCCACGAAAACACAGAAACCAAACATGAAATAGAGACTGGTAAATTAAAACAGAGAATATCAACCTTTGGACAACAGGGGCCTGAGATATCATATTTTTTTTGCACGTTAGGTCATGGAACGATTAATTCAAAATAACATCATTTATCATTAAATGCATGTATATTTCCTTTGACATTATCATATAATGCATAAGATCAACACTTAAGTTCAAAGGACACAGGCTCTGTGTTCCAATCACCTAGTGTTCCGTCAAAAAGTTCCTCAAATTCTGTGAGTAACTCCAGCAACGAGTTTTGGTCTTGGAGACTAAGGTGAGTACAATTGGTGCTAACAATTGATTGGAGGTCTGCCTTTTTATAATTTGCATCTATATTTTAACTACGCGCTGTGTCACTTCATGAGTACTTTGCGGTTCATTTGTCTGCTGTTGTTAACAGTCCAGGCTTTATCCAAGTTTGATGAGGTCAGACTATTGATGCCTCTCATTGGCAAAATGATGTGATCAATGGTAATTTCTTTTGTTCGAAAATCTAGAACAATTCCAAGCTCTTTCATGGTTTGACATCCAAGAATGAGGTCGAACGCTGGCTTTGCCATCTTTTTCTTATCATACTCTACTACATCAGGAGTCACTGTACTCAAAGAACTTTAAGTTGACTTCGCTCCTTCCTTTGGTTAGCAAGCTCCCATTCAACGTGCGCCAAGACTTTGGCACTTGCCTAGCCAAGTAGGGAAAGCATTTTTCCGTTCCCTTTGCATGGAACAGGAGATCACCATCAGATCCACTGTCTAGTAGGATCCTGATGACTGTGTTACTGGTACGACGCCCTGTAGAGTGTTCGATGTTCTTACGGGCTGGATTTTCAGTCGCTTTATAGCGTGCTTGTGCTACTACAGTAGTGACCTGCCCTTCTTTACCTGTCAAAGGGGGGTTCACACTATTGAAAAGGCCACCCGACAGTTCGGGGTCCGACAATTCGGTTATTGTTTCACTCTGTGTAAGGTTGGCTGGAAGATTTCCTAGGTCTTCTGCCAGGTTCGAACATGTCTTGTTTGAACCAGAAAATGTTATGTTGGCACGTGGGGAAGTTTTAATCGGACTAAGATAAGTGTTCATCATTTCATTACAATCGATTTTACTACACAATTTCTTATCACTCCCCAGCCCATCATCTCAAGATGAGTCTGAATCATCACTGTCACTCATGTCGTGATGCGTACACTGCTTTTTTCTGATAGCGCGCTTCATTTTCTTGTTGGACTTCGTAAGGGATAGCTGTGCATAGCTACTTCCTCCTCGGGCAGGTCTCTCTAGTCCACGAGAGTTTCCATTTGGTTTTCTCCCCTTGAAGCTTGACTTCGGGGTCCCATTGGAGTCATACTTCCGGCAATCCGGAATGTTGTGGGTGGTATGTGTGCCCCCATGTTTCTTGCAGAAAGAACAGTACTTCTCTGTGTGACGTTTCTTCGGAGTCCAGTCACTGAAAGAGACCATCTTCTTCCTAGATGAGTTGTTAGCCTTGGCTACGGTCTTGGGTCCTTCTCCAACCTTCACGGTGGGGTAGGCCTTCTCGATGCGTTCAAGGACTTCGAGAAGTTCCCTGACACTCTGTGGTACCAAGGCTCCACTGAGCTCATATTGGTCCTGCCAGTTCCTAGGAACCATCCTGAGGATGTGGCTTGCCAAGTCGGCATCATCAAATGGCCCGCATACTTTCGTAGACTTTGCAGCCTTTGAAGAGTAAAACAGGCACGGCAAGAGTTCCACATACCCGTTAAGGCGTTGGATCCTCTGCACAAAGTCCCTGATGGGTACCCTGTTTGGTTTCTTCAGCCCATTGCTGATGTAGAAACGTTCCTGCTCCGCTGCATCCATCCTGAAGACGGTCTGCAGATGCAACTGGACACATTCCTGAAAGGAGGTCCAAGATGCCGGGCATTTTGTGGGATGCTTGGTCCCATACACATCTGTCCAGGGTTCGCAGTTGATTTGCTCCCCGAGGATGGTGGTCCAAGGACGACGGGCAGTCTCCAACAATTGAGTGGAGTACTGCAGGAAGATCGCTTGGCCAGCGGACACTATGGCCTCACTGGTGTGGATTTTAGCAGCAGTTGCTTTGTTCCACAACTGGAGGACGAGGGAATTTTCATCCGTCCCTTTGAACTTGGCTTTGGCCGCAGTGGCCACAGTCAGTTTTGCCTCAGCCTTTTTATCTACCTTACAGGCTTCCCCGTAGTCTGTGTCTAAGCCTCTCTGGGAAATTATTTCCATCAAGGTCTGGACATGGTTGAGGAACTGTTCAGGACTTCCCTCGTCGAAGACGGTGACAGACAAGGCTATTTTGTTGGAGACCTTGATTTTGTTGATTACCTTCGGGGTGTCCATGGCAGTGGGAATGTAGGAAATGGGTGGCTTGGACCTCCCTAAACTCCGTTCACACTCCTGCGGCTTGAGTCATTCTGGGCTTGACTTGCTGGTCGACATCCTCTTGATTGCCTCGCCAAGGGGCGTATTATAAAACAAGGCCTTGAAGAAGGTCTTGGGTGCCCTGTTGAGGTTAGTTCAAAAAAGAATTTTTTTATTTTTTTATTTTTAAGTTTTTCTTCGTCTGCTTTTATTTCTTGAAAGTCTTATTTCCAACTATTTCGCGAGAATTCTCGATCACAAAATTAATCCGACTCGTAGGAATCCCCGATTGCAGAAGTCGATAACTCGAAGTTTATCGCTTTACTCGCTGATCGCGGGAGAATTTTTAGAGAGCTCGTAGATCGCGAAACCATAGGAATTTGTTGATCGCGTAGCCGATTTTGGATAGATTGTCGATCGTGCAAAAAAAACGCATCCCCGGTGTGAAAAGTTAAAAATTGCCGCTCGCAATAAAAAATTTGTTAGTGTACCTTGTATTGGAAGGGTTGGATGTTGATGGCTTCGGTGCGCGAAGGTCGCACCACGGTTATCTATAGATAGTGACCTGAGCCGAAAATCGCTGTAAAAAATGTCATGCGAAAATTATAGGTAGGTTCGACAGGTGTCAAAGATTTGACTTCTATGAGCTATATTTGTGATTATTGTGAGGATGGAAAGGCAGTGGAACTGCATTACAATCCAAACGATGCAAACGATCATTGTGTAGGATTCTACACAATATGGTATGTTCATACGCTTTTGAGAGATGCTTAGATCTTCCTCAAGGGTGTTCTCTTGTTTGGGGTTCTGAACTTCCATGTTGGGGAGTCCATGCCGTCCGGAGGTGGACTCTCCTACTGGGGAGTCCTGAGAATGCTCCATTTAGGTTTTGTACCCAGGGGTACAAAAAAGGCTGATTCTTGGCCTATGTCATAGACGAACAGCAATATCGCTAAAAAGGGCTGTTCTCTGTTCGTAGCTCAAATCGTGATTTTGTTCTTACGAATAGACGAACAGATAGCCATAATTGCCCTTTTTCTGTTCGTCTATCTGTTTTGAGCGATCACGAATAGAAGAGAGGGTGCTGTTCGTCCCCCACGAAACGAATAGAGACGAATAGACTAACAGCGTTTCCCGCCTTTTTTTGCACCACTCCGCGCATTTTAACTACATCAATTTTATTCTTTTGTGTTCTAAATCATATTAAAAGTGCGTAAGTTGTACTATCCCCCTTTTCACAAAAATTAACTTTCATTAAATATCCATGATTACGTCAGTTTTCGTGGTGGCGGGAAGGCTTGCGATTGGTCTACCGTATATCACGGTTTATAAGACCCCCCAAATGTACAAAGATACCTTTTAGAGGGTCTTATATTACGTGTAAAGCTAGTGATTGAAGCACGGTGAAGCGATAAATGTATCCTGTTTATCTACTTGTTATATTTTTTGTACTATATTTCACTCCATTTCCCGCCATTTTCCGATCCATTTGTGGTGAATTTCGATCACCACTCGCTGCCCACTTTTTCGGATGATTTTGCTTTGTCGCGAGGTGTGGTGAGTTTTGAGGCTTTTAGGTGTAACTCAGCAACCAGAAGCAGTTACTCAGCAACCAGAAGGAGTTATGAGGAGAAAAACCTATGGGCGTGTTGTACTTTATGAGGGCAAGCGTTCTAAGATGGCTCTAGAGTATTTTGGGGTGTTTATCTACGTGAAAAATACAAATGTACATTACTAGCAGCCGCTGCAAGATTTTTTAGCACTAGATGCGTTGTATGGCTGAGTGTGTAGAATTGAAGTCGTAGATAATTAGTAAAGTAATGTGCTTATCGCTTCAAGCAGCCAATGATTTTGGTCGTAGTTAGCTTGGTTTTTAAAGATGACGGTAGTGACAGTGTGAGAACACACTTTCACAAGCTATGCGGTTTTTATAAAGTTTTTAAAGTGAATGCCCATTTTACTTGGGCAATAGAGTAGTCTTGTGAGTTTTAGTAGAGCTATCGCGTGACGTGTTGTTACATTCTTGCTGATCATGAAAAATGACGATGAATAACAGTCCTAACTACGGCTATGCAGTTTTTATATCATAGAACGTGAATGTATTTTTTACTTGGGCAATAGATTAGTCTTGTGAGCTGTAGTCTAACTGCCGTGTGACATGTTTTTACGTGAAGACATCATATCATTGTGTTTGATATCATATATACAAAGTCTTTTGAAGTTTTTATCTTTTATTTTTTAGTGTTTGCTGTCATACAGGCAAAGTCTCTTGAAGTTTTCAACTTTTTTGCGTGCAAAACAATAACACAAGCTGTCCAATCACTCTGTTTGGTAAGCTTGCTTTATGTAACTGTGGCTTTGGCAATTGCCATCATCCTAGCAGCGGTATGTCTTAATGGCCGTGGAATCAGATCATCTCGTTGTTTGGGTGGTGTGCTGAAGTGATTGTGTTGGGTGTTGTTATGGCGAAGTGTCTTTGCTTTGTGGTGGCGGTGGTGCGTCGTCTCCGGTTCGCCAGTTGGACTTTACGTTTTTGTTGCATCGTTGCTGTGCCAGAGTGAAGTCGTCTTCATCGTTTCCATGGCCTTCTGTTGGTATTGTATACTGCCGTCCTGGTGGTGACTTTTGGCGTTTTGGTGAATGTGGTTCGTCGTCTTTGGTTGCTCTCCGTCTCATCATGCAGTCGCTGTGGTGCGTCTTCGTTGGTGCACCGGCCGCGCAATGATTCATTGTGGTTGTTGCATTGTCTGTGAGTCTCAGTTGCCGGGGGTTTCAACATTGTCGAGTTGTATTGTAGTCTCCAGCCTTCTCTCATCATGACTATTTCCACCGCTTCATAATTCCGCTAGACATACAAAAGTCATCACACTGATTTTACCCATCAATTTTTGAACAGAGGATTCACATTGAATAGGTGAGTTTGTTTCATTGGTATGAATGGTGTCATTTTCTTTGCTGCCTTGTTTGATTTTCACTCTTGGTCTAGTTCTGCATTTTATTGTCCAACACTATCTCATCATGAACATTCTCAATCTGTTCTTGTAATTATCCTTTCATACAGAACCCATCAACCCTGTCTTACCCCATCCGCTACTGTAGGATCAACATTTAATAGGTGAGTTAATTTTACTGATCTGTGCTATGTTCTTCTTTGATGTTAAACACTCACCTAAAATTGCTATATATGTTAACAGGTGAGATGACTGAAAATTTATTTTTATGCTGAGGTAGTTCTATGTCAGAGTCATGAGACACAACAATTATCATTTATTGCGTGATTTCTGTTTGGTGGTTATTCTGGAAATTATTTCCATCAAGGTCTGGACATGGTTGAGGAACTGTTCAGGACTTCCCTTGTCAAAGACGGTGACAGACAAGGTCATTTTGTTGGAGACCTTGGTTTTGTTGATTACCTTCGGGTGTCCATGGCAGTGGGAATGTAGGAAATGGGTGGCTTGGACCTCCCTGAACTCCGTTCACACTCCTGCGGCTTGAGTCCTTCTGGGCTTGACTTGCTGGTCGACATCCTCTTAATTGCCTTGCCAAGGGGCATATTATAAAACAAGGCCTTGAAGAAGGTCTTGGGTGCCCTGTTGAGGTTAGCTCGAAAAAGAATTTTTTTATTTTTAAATTTTTAAATTTCTCTTCTTCGGCTTTTATTTCTTGAAAGTCTTGGTTCCAACTATTTTGCAAGAATTCTCGATCACGAAATTAATCCGACTTGTAGGAATCCCCGATCGCAGAAGTTGATCACTCGAAGTTTATCGCTTATGCTCGCTAATCGCGGGATAATTTTTGGAGAGCTCGTAGATCGCGAAACCGTAGGAATTGGCCAATCGCGTAGCCGATTTTGGATAGATCATTGATCATGCAAAAGCGCATCGCTGGTGCAAAAAGTTAGAAATTGCCGCTCGCGATAAAAAATTTGTTAGCGTACCTCGTGTCGGAAGGGTTGGATGTCGATGGCTTTGTCTTGCGAAGGTCACACCACGGTTATCTATAGATAGTGACCTGAGCCAAAAATGGTCGTAAAAAATATCACTCAAAAATTATAGGTAGGTTCAACAGGTTTCGAAATTTGATTTTTTGAGCTATATTTGTTACAATTGTGAGGATGGAAAGGCAGTGGAACTGCACTCCAGTCCAAATGATGCAAACGATCATTGTGTAGGTTTCTACACAATATGGTATGTTCATACCCTTCTGAAAGATATTCGGATCTTCCTCGGGGGTGTTCTCTTATTTGGGTTCTGAACTTCCATGTTGGGGAGTCCATGCCGTCGGGAGGTGGACTCTCCTTGATAATGCTCCATTTAGTTTTGTACCCAGGGGTACAAAAAAGGCTGATTCATGCTCAATTTAGGTTTTGTACCCAGGGGTACAAAATAGGCTGATTCTTGGCCTATGTCATGGTGACAATAATCCTCCTTCCTCTGGTGTTACCACCACTGGAAATCAGTTGGTTAGAACAACAGGCACCCAAGGCAGTAGCCAATTGTCACGCCCAGCATTTACCTCTCTTGGTTTCGCTTCTGATAGGACTGAAGAACTGGTTGCAAAGTTCATTCGAAAGGTAACTGTGAATTCTCCGAATGAGAGTTACTTTGGTTGGAAGGGACTGGGTTTTCAGTGTGGAGCATTGTTTCTTAGCTTGCCGTCTCATGTGAATTTGAATATGGAGAGTTACCTCATGATGACTGGGGGTTTCTCCACTAACAATCAGCATATGACTAATGCATCTTTTGGGCATCTGAAAAGCCCACCCGAGGAATTGGATGCCACAACACCTCTGAAGGCACAGTCTACGGTGAGATTGTTGACTGCTGATGAACAAGATTGTTTACCCAATGTTCTTCCTGAGCAGTCCAAGTATATAGGAGATGTCTGCCACCCATGGTTGTCTCTTCTCCTGAAAATGACACAGCCAACAAATTCTGTCACTCTTGAGAATGCCAACATCCGCAGTTGCTTCTCAGTTATGGACAAGGAAAGCGACTTGTCAGATCCCTGGAGACGAGTCATTCTGAGGAGAGTGAGGAAAACAATGTGGGAGCTGTTGGACGAGAATGGTGAGAGTGTGTTGGAAATAGTGCTCCACCGGGGAGAAAAAGGTGTCATTGATAAATGGGGCAAATGGTTTCGAGCTCCAACTGTCCAAGATTACAAGGATGCTGTGTTAGCCGACAAACAGAGAAAGACAGCGGCGGAAGTAAGAGAGAGTGAACTGATGGAGACTCCAAGGCGCAAGAGTCTACGCAATGCTGCTTTTCAATCACTATCACAGCAGGGTAGGACAATGAAGAGAAATGTGTTATTCGACAAAGATTTGTATTTTGCTGTAGGCAGTATTGTTCAAGTTCCACTGCATGATGTGGACACAACCAAGGCTGACAGTAAGTCATTGATGCTGGTTGTTGTGGAAGTGGTTAAAACCAAAGACAATTCTTGTGCAACGCATCGCTTGGCTTGTAAAGCGGGTGTCTTGGACACATTATATCATACCAGCTACATGACATCGGTGGCATCCAACACAAAGCTCCTGGGATTGGATAGTGTTTTAGATGAATGGACTGGTTTGCCGAGAATTAAGGAGAGGAAAGCGGCGGCATCTGTTTCAATGGTTGGTGGGCAAGGGAAGCATCTTGGGTATGGTTGCAAGGCTGGGACTTGTTGTACTGCTAGGTGCTCATGTTTTAAAGCTGGATTGTTATGCAATTCAAAGTGTCACGGGGGCATCAACAAGAACTGCATTAACAAGGAATATGCAACAGTTGATAATTTCTTTAGTGTTGAATTAAGTGTTTTCTAAGAAGTGTTTTCTAAGGTTAGACAAGGTTTTGTTGTCTCATAAGGAAAAAACCATGTCACTACATTAGTGCCACATTGGGCCGTCCCAAAATGGCACTGCATCTACAGTGCAAAAGACAATCCGAGTTCAAACTACATACTTATTTACCCTCATCAGTGACAATTGTGGCACGGTGCCACAACGGGCTGTGGGCGCCCAATCCGGCACCAGTGCGTCACGATACCAGATTGTACCACAATTGACAGACAAAAAAGAAGAACCAACATCAGAGTTATGGGAACCTTGAGATGACTGGAAGGGATACCTGCAAAAACAATTATGATACCAGTCAAAAATTATAACTTTGATGAATAATTATAACTATATTGAATCATTAACACGATAATGTACCTATTCCTACGTATTTATGTAACACTTCTACACTGAGTAAGCAAAACTATCATGAAACCCAGTTTATAGGTGCTGTCGGATTATAAGTGCCGTGAGCTAATTCCGTGTACACTTATTATTTTCCAGTATTTGACCCCAAATGGATCAAGGTTTTAAAACCAAAAGGGTGTATCCCTTCTTAATCTTAACCAAAGACACCCATATGCATTGCTCCCCGTGACTTGGGCTAGTTGCCGAGAAACCTCCGATGCTGTAGCTATTTTGCTGGTGCACAATAACCCAGGGGCTCTGCCACCTTTGCGTGTGGGTGTGTGTGCGTGGGGGAGAGAGGAGGGCAAAGGAGCACTCAATAGGTACACACTAGTGTAGTATAAGACAATTATTGAGCTAGTATGATATGTAAGTAGTGGTGTAGCTGAGTTCTATGATGAACGGGTTACAAAAAAAACAGACTGGCGAGACTTGGTTTTGGGACGCAACCTTCCACACAAAGTGAGGACTGAGAGTGAGCGACGACTCCAAAACTCAGCGTGATCATGGGAGGGAAGGGTGGGTGCTAAAAAACACAAGCAAGAGTGCGGGATCGATTGAGAGATCAATTAATGAAGTGGAAGAATGAAGGTAGGGAGCTTGATGAGGGGAGACAGGAGTGTGGCTGTTGCTCTCTCTCCTTTTGAAGAAGATCTTCCTCTGATGTATCTCCCTGCTATTTCTACATATCATACAAGCTTGGGAGTAGCCAGCAACTGGCCACATCAGGTGCGCACGTCGCGGTCATGCACGGCTTTTTTAAGAAATCTTGGGTGGATAAGCTAGCATCGAAAGGTACTCTGGGGATTTGCAGTGATGCATGTATGCTAGATGCATAATATGCTGTGACAACAACCTGTCAAAATGGGCAGTATAACTGACATTTTAATTATTCATTTTAATTTTCGACTGGTATCAAACTGTGGTTTTTCTCATGTTTTGCTTTCAACTGGAAAAATCTGTGCCCCATCTCTTTAAGACCTGTTACAGCTAATCCTAGTTCTGAGCCTCTGAGTTTATTCCCGTGACTATGGCCAGAGGGTCTCTGGAATAGATCCAGAGTCCCAGGAATAGGATTTGTCCCAGGATTAGCTGCCGCATCTTGCCAGGATAAAAGCTCAAACATGCTTCACAGGGAAGAAAATTACACATCATAACATGTGGAACAAAATCCATTTTTGAAATGAAAGGAACAAAATGCATCTATTCCATGTCTCTAGGAACAACATTTCAGCTTTCCATCACATGTGAAACACTGTATGACACTGCTGATAAGTCAAGAGCATTGTTCCCATTGAGATTTTGTCTCAGGAAGATTACTTCTGTTGTCCTGAGAAGAATCATACCAGAATTTCTGTTTGGGGGAGAATCCTATTTGGATTTTTGTTCTGAGAGCAGTATTCCTACAGAGCAGCTGCTATATTTTCATGCATGGGAGGAATGTCTTGGGTTTCATGGTACACGAACCATACTTTTCCAAATCTCCATCAATCACCCACACCATAAACAGCATCATGCACGATGCACATAAGAAGGTTAGGGGAATCCTCAATTTGTCAAGAAAATCGACAGATACATGAGTTTGCAGAGGAATTTTTAATCCTTCAAGTCCACAAGAAAACTGTACAAATGCACAAATAATCTGCAATTGTGTCAATTATGCGCATCATTCACAAATCCTCTAAAAATCTCTAATCCTCTAGAAATCTGACAGATAGGAATTGGACAAGAGCCAAAAATCCTTAATCATGGAAATAATCTACATTGTAAAAATACCCTACAATAGTATGAAAAACACTCAAATTCCCCAAAAATAATTCTCTGATCCTCTGAGATAGAGAAATCTGACTTCTCTATCTGTGTGACATCTTTTCTTCCGATTGCTAGCACCCTTCCTTTGCCTCTTAAGAAAACTGGTATGACATGTCATAGTTTTTGCAGGTGTCCGGACCCCCCCCCCCCTTTTTTTTTCTATTTTAGAATCGGGTTTGGAAAAAAGGGGGTAGGGCAAGAGGTCTGGAACAGATCTGGCCGTTCCAAAAATTTGAGTTTTTGAACATCTAGACACTTAAAACAATTAAGGTAGTCACCCACTTTTTTCTACTGTAGGTAACAGCACAAACATCTGAAAGCCACTTAGTCAGACCTTAGGTGTAAGTTAGATATTTAATGTAAGTAATACACACTTAATACACACTTATTTATTTGTGTAGTCAAGTTTGACATAATACAACATACAGATGTTGTGATTCTGCTTGCATGTTGTTATGTGTTGGAAAAGAGTCTTTATTAAAGGAGTTGCAAACCCAAAATAGGCACGTGCTAGTTGTACATAATAATCCAACATTTTTGAATGTCTTGCTTGCTATATTACTCTTCATTCTGATAGTAACAATTGATTCAACCCTTAGCTTTTGGTACATGTTTTCCTTATAAATTACTGTTATTATTATTTGTGTTGCTGAAACAGTTAAATGAGTAACATTTTTGGTTATTGGGATCCTTACAGGTGTAACATTTTGGTGATTGTGTTCAAGTTTGTTGCTGCCATCATTGGGAAATCAAAGACACTGACTTGAGGACATTATGATATTACTATTTCCAAAATAGCCTAGTCATGGTCTATTGGGACAATATGATCTAACACTATGCATCCTCCTGCATCTTTTGTCACCAATCCCCATCCTTACCACCACTATTGACTTTATGATTTTTCCTGCTGTCCCGGTCAACCCCCATACTGAATCTGGCATTTTGACTTCCCTTGCCACAATGCTAACAGCACAAAGAACAGGGGTTTTCAATGCAAGGTGGGAACAAATGAACTTCCCATTTTCACCTTGCTTCACCATCAATTATTTCACTTAACTGATATGCACCCTCCACATCACTTTAAGTATCTCAGCACCCATGCTGAATCTGCTTCAGCTGCTCCCATCATCCCACTTATCTAACATGAAGACAACAAGGGCAGTGAGGATACGTGAGAAAAATGCACCTCCTGTTTTTATTTTTACCTTCTTGCTCTCACAATCATCTATTAGTTTTCAATTAAATACCTACCGCCACCTTCACCCCCATTCTAATAGCAATAGAGTGAGATAATAGTTCCTTCCCATTTTAATTTTTTTATTTCTCACCAATTGAACCCCTTTCATGGCAACAATGACAGCCATCCCAGAGACATTATCTGGAGGGTTCACAATTAACTCTCAAAAAACAATAGAAGAAAGCATGCAGGTAAGGTCGTGGGTGAGGTAATGGTTCATTCTTTTCCTTTTTAGCATTGAGCTAAGTATTGTAATGATATCCCACTCCATGCCTCCAAAGACAGCACCTTCAACCACCCTGCCTCATGTTATGCCTCACATTTTTTGCTTGATTGATTGTTGAGTTGACAGTTCTGACTTGTGACTTTTGCAGCTTGGGGAAGAGATGAAGCAAACAAGAGTGGCAGTGTGACTCTCTTAGCATCTCATTCCACCAGGTGATGTCAGGCCTCAGATTTTTTGTCTTTTTGATTGTTGAATAGATTGTCAGTATTCCAGGCTTTCCCCTAGCAATTTAGTGCTTGTAGTGTATGTCATAATTTGAGTGTATGTAAGGATTGATCTCCCACATTATTTTTTGGTATGGAGACTATAATTTTTCTGTGATTTCAGTTTGTGGTATTCATTGTAGCAACTGATGATGAGCACAAGTTGAAGTACAGAAACAACTTGATTTCTCACTTTCGCATGGCATGAGTTGCAACACAATATAGGGATAAGTTATTACATGAAGTTATTTGTTGTATCTACACACAACAACTCTTGTTAAATTATTCAAGTGTTTTGCTGGTAACACTTACATCTCATAGTAAAAAACATACATTATCATGACATTCCCTCATACTTTCCTAACACTTATTTACCTATACTTATCATAAGGATATTTATTAACCCATCTGCAGATGAAGTTTGGTGCTCTCAGACATACATAGAACTTGTATAGAAATTCTTGCAAGGTGTACTGTTCAGAGCTTCTTTGGAATCATATTCAATGCATTCTACACCCTTTAAAATACAATGTATTGGATACCTGACCCACCATGCATTATGCCCTAATAATTTGGACGTAAACAGTTTCTAAATTCAGACTTTGAAAAACACCTATAATTTGGGCCTGTATGGTATCAAACCATGAATGGAAAGTTGAACCAAGAACCAATGCATCAATTATGTTGAATTCATGCAGCATTTGCCCCAACAACCAGAGCTGAATTGTTTAATATATTAAGATACATTTATGTGGGATTGCACTGAATGCAGCTATTAAATAGGAGACAATACTTTATTGAGTGCCGTAATGAAGGTCCAAATAACCAAACACCATTTAAACATATATCACTAATTTGTCCTAATATGTCCTTATAGACAGTGCAATCCACTAAATCATTACATCACAATGATGATAAATTATTCACTTTTAAGAATGTTACTTACAGGTTGACATTTTTTGACCTGTAGCAACTGTTCATTATCATGTGTAAAGAGCTGCAACACATACAAATCTGCACTACAACAAAGAACAGTATATCATGTCATCATTAACAGTAACAAATTGTTGCTGCATGCTAAGATCACATTTTTTATCATTTGCTGAATTCATGTGTAAAGAATGCTATGTTTACATTCTAAAAATATATTGTTCAACTCTTATTGACTGAAAGTATCGGTTGTGCTGGTTAATATTATTAGCAAAAGATGATGATGTTACTGGTTTGACTCTGCAAAGTTTTAATAGGCGGACTGATATAACAAGAGAGTCACATGATCAAACTCAACAGCACCATCTCTTTGATGGGGTGAAAGCAATAAATCATGACACTTGACTCTACAATTAAGCATTACTAGAGGGAGGGAGTCAACTTTGAATCCAAAAAGTAATACTTAATAAGTTGCCAAAATGGAGTGAATAATGAAAAGGATCCAATATCTCACAGTTTACCCTTGGCCCCTGCTTTTATTTGTTGTTGATGTAGACAGCCTGAAGGGAGCACATCAAGAATCAGTCTGGCAACTGGTATCTCAATGTTGACATGAAGAAGTGAACTTTCTATTTTTGAAAATAAACAATGAGCCGCTGGAAACATCACATTTGAAATCGGGAGTGAATTATTATCTTGCCTTTCTTATGTAGGCACCACTTCAACATTTGTGTACACAGGGAGGGTGAACGTAGCATTGATTGAATAAAACAAACTAAAAACTTGAAATGAAATAATGGGAACAAAATTATTTCTTAGCGCATGCATGCACTTGCTGCACCAGATTGCTCTTGTAGTTAGCAGCAGAATATCAGCAGAAGTGGCAGAACCTCCTGATTCAGTGTTGGGGCAGAGATATGAACTATGACGCAAATTCTGTGAAAGTATTATGATATTGAAAACTATCCTATAATGGGAAGCACGTGCTTGAAGCCCAAGTTTGCTGTTGTTGTTAGAAGCATGACAATATGATTAGTGTGCCAGGTTTGGTCTTGGGACAGGGATATGAAACATGAAATGGAAAGTACAAAAGTATTCAATTGAAAACATAAAACATAACTTCAACTTGAAAAATGGGAAGATTATTCTTAACTTGCACTCATGTTGCTAAATCTCTTACATTGTTAGTGATGGGGTGAAGCAACATCATCAACAGATTCAGCCTTGGCAAGATAAACATGGAATGGCATCAATGGCATGGAAGTATTTCCTTAAACATTAAATCACAACATCAAGGGGAAAATGCAAAGTCCTTCTTTCTTACCTTATGGTCATGGTACCAGTTTGCTTTTGTTGTTTAGGGTAAGGTGCAAACTGTAGGGAGATCAACAGGGTTTACTGGGGACAGTGACAGGATATCACATGGTGGTTGTAAGCGAGAGAGAGTTTATTTGATTTTTCTCATGTACATAACTCTGCAAATGTAAACTCATCTGCAAATTATTGCTAAGTAGTGATTTCAGTAAAGCAGTCTTATCATTATGATTATTCCTGTAATTGTGATGTACTTTGAAATTGTACCGTTTTTTTACTTTTGATCTCAATTTCCAAATTATTGGAGTGCACTTCATTGGAATTTCCAAAGACTAGTGTAATCTACAACTGAGGGGGTCTATTGAGGTTTGATGGGGAAATTTCTTCTAAGCAAAACTAATTATAAGCACATATGTAAGTTTGGTATACTCCTGAGGAAATAAAGTAACTAACAATTTAATCTTGACAGTCAGGGTCATTCATTGTGACATATAATTTATCTTGCAATCTAGATGATATTGTTTGCCCTTTTATGGTAATCATAATGTGTTAATGTTTTGTCTATGATTCAATAAATGTACCTTGCCATATGATGTTATTTGGCAGTCTCAATATCAGAGGCACCAGGATCAGCTGAGTCACAGTTTTGGGTTCAAGTGTGTTGAAATTGGTGGAATTTAGAGACATCTGGGTTGGGCTAAACAATCCTCAGCAATGTTGGGTTTCCACATAGTTCCATGGTACTAATTAGAAAGTATCTGGTTTTGAGGAATTCTGCCATGATGGTGAGATTTGGGATCAGATGCATTGGGTTCAGATGTGATTGGTTCAAATGCATGAATTAGTATCATAACATTCTGGGGCATCCAGCCCAGAAGACAGATTTCATTACAAAAAGCTACAACAAGTCAAAGTGGCACAAGGATTGGAACGGATGTGTTTAGCAGGGGAGCTTGCTCAAACAATGCTTTGTAATAAAATAATTTTTCCAACATTTACGGAGGAAAAGAGAATGTATGATACACAAAAATGAATCAATATGTTTTAATAGTTAATAGATGGAGGAATCAGTTTATGCCAAAAGACAAGTTTATTTTGCTACTTCTGTCACATGGCATCAGAGACAATTCCACTAACACCAGCATATTGACCTGTTTGTTGATGTGTATTTATAAACTGTCCATTCTACCAAAGTTATGGTGTTCACAAGTGGACCATTTCATGGCAAAGGGTTGCCTTCATACAGTAAATTGAACTTATTCATTCAATAAGTACTTGTAAGTCAAAAACATTTCAAGCAGGCAATGATGACAATGTCCTTCACAGAATGATTAAGGACATCATGTTTGACAAATCATGAGTTTCAAAATGTTGTTGGAAAAACAAATTACTGGCTTTTGGAGCCATTAGAAGTATTTTGTGAGGAATGAGGGATCATCAATGGGAGCTTTTTTATAAAAACCCATAAATTGTTATCAGCTAGCACATTTATCATGTCAAATCACTTAATTGCATCACTGATTATCTTCAGTCTGCCCTTGTTGTTCTTGATTGCTACCTATGTAGAATATTTCTCCCAAATTCAATGAATCTCATTTCTGATGAGGACTGTTAAGTTTTGGGTATGCTCAATTGATGTTGAGAATAATGTTCATAATACAATAAAGGTTCCATGGATATATTGTGATGACATGGGTTGTAAAATCAGATTTGGAAGTCTTGAAAAAGTGATTAGGGGGAAGGAGGCTTCAAATGAATGAGCAAGTTCCATTAAACAAGGAGGTACTGAGCTCCATCTGGGCATCAAATGTCATTAATAAGAAGTCAACATCATATGCCATAAAACAATCACATAGTTGTGTTTTTTCAGGATCTGTAGAAAAATCATAATCTAAAAGTGTCAGAAGATATTACACAGAGTATTAATATTTATTCAAAGGCTGCACTAGTCTATTAACCTGTAAGCACAATAATGTCGTTGATTGATACCAAAAATTGTTAACATACACCATTGTCTACATTAGCAATGAAAACATTTTTAAAGGTAAACATTACATATATGTAGAAATGTACAGGTTCAATAGATTGCATTGATCTTTGATGGCTTCCTTTCCAAGGTTCCTCAATTCTTAAACTTCTTGTGCTTGGCATCAGGGTTGCTGGCTCCATGATTGTGGGCTCGTTCCATGATGTCGTTCACATTCTCTCACATCATTCTTGGAGTGCTCTTCCTCTTATTTGATTGAAGATCCATCTAGGTTGTACATTCTGATTTTGATTACTGCCTCAAAAACAAAGTAATGAGTAACAAACCAGAATTCCTGAAGTAATTCTGGTAGGTTCCTGTAATATTACAGTAAGTTTTGTCAAGATGAGCCTTATTTTGTGACATCAAAGTGTCACACTCCTTAAGTATCATTCAAAATACTTAGTAATTTCTTCACAGCTGTCAAAATTACCAAATATTTCTGAGTAACGTGGAATTCTGCTACTATTCTGCCGTAATTTACAACCTATCTTTCCATTTTCCTTCTTCCAAGAGATTGTATCGATCGCCGAGCTTGAGTATTTGCTTCTCAAATTTGAAGAGAAGTTCTGTCTGATCACTGAATCATAACGTGTAGATTCATACTTTGATGTCATTGCCCTCACTGTCCTTGAAAGAGGCCTTGATCATGTGCTCACTTTGATTGGCACGCTTGATCATTGATGATAGCCTTCCTTTGGCTTGTCGTCAAGTTGTTTGAATGATTGTTCCATTGTTCCAGTTCTTGTCTCCATTGCTGTTCTTCTGTGCCCAGTTGTTCCTCATCATTGTCATAATTGTGGAGGGGTTATGATTCCTTGTCAAGAACTTCTAGTTATTTTGATCGAGTTGTACTATTCCCTTTTGACTAATATTCTAACTGGTGGTGATTATTTTGGACTAAACTAAATAATGATCTATGTCCAGCAGAAATGGCAAAACTTGATAGAACTGCATAGAATAGAATGAGGTCCTTGATTGATGGAAGTGTAAGAGTTACAACATGTGAAGGCACACAATCGAGATTTGATATGTTAAGAATATGATAGTAGTGATCAATTTTGTCATTGTACAATGGAGTTAGGGCTCCTGGGGTACTTGTGGGTGGAATAAGGTGGATGTGGGCGGATGTGGGCCCATGAGGGCAAATAAAGAAACCCAAAGAAATCTGAAGAAGTATCAAGAAGCTCCAAGAAGCTACACAATCTACCAAGCAAAAACTCTCAAAGTGGTTTATCAAGATTTTTCAAAATCTTAGTTGTATTGGAAACTGAGCCCCTTTTTCACTTCTCCTCCTTCTTATCCTTCTTATCTTTCTTATCCTTCTTATCTTTCTTATCCTCCTCCTCCTCCTCCTCCTCCACCTCCAGTGAGACAGTTTTTTTAAAGTTTTTCTATAACAGGTACTTCTACAATAGACACAATGGTTCTTACCTGTAAATAATTAATTTTTCACGTTTACATACATTGGTAGCCATCATCACTGCAAACAAAAAACAACGGTAACCTCCCCGTACACTCGCAAAACGTCAGAGTGTACGGGGAGGTTACCGGAATTTCAAGAGTGTACAGGTGGGTTACCGATTTTTATACATTACTTAAGCCGCATTTTTGTTTATCACGCTAAGTTTTGAAGCAAAAAAATCTTCCAGTGGTTGTTTGTTTCATGACTCACATTTTGCAAATCACGAGTTGTAAACAGCAAGATCACCTGTTGGGTCTAGTTTTGGTTTCAATTCTAGGCTTGATCTATTATTTCATTTGGTGAGTGCGCTTTGGGCCTATCCATATTTTCAAAATAATATGGTACTACCGGAAGTGACTGCGCCAAAAAATGAGAACACATAAGATTAATAAGTGGGGCTGAAAATGAGAGTAGTGTGTCTACGTGTTTGTTCTTTATTCCTTTGTATCACGTCATCTAATTCTTGTGTGGCATATTTGTATGGTAATACAGTTTTAGTACATCTACGTATGGTACCATACTACAACAAGGGGGCTTGACCCAGACACAACAGTATGGTACAATAGCAGTGTGCCCTCTCACCTGCTTTCACATCACACAATTATTTTTTTCAATTACATCACTGATACCCCACTGGCCCATCATGGGAACGGCCGAAACTCAGTCCACAGACTGAGTTATCCCTCCTGCCTTGCACCGCCATGTTGCCAACAACAATTGGCAGCGGCGGGTATATTTTGGGGGTAAGTAATCACGATTTTGTCTTGTTCTACAAAATTATACTCACCACACAGACAATTTTTTTCAATTAATTAGTTGCAGGCCTGCCGGTGAAATCACCGAAACTCAGTCCAAAGACTGAGTTAGGCATTCCGCCTTGGACCGCCTTGTTGCCAACAACAATTGGCAGCGGCTGGTATATTTTGGGGGTGAGTTTTCATGAACTCACCATTTGTCGCACTATTACACTCACAACACGTCCAATTTTTTCCAATTAACTAGTTACAGGTGTACTGGCGAAATTGCCAAAACTCAGTACACAGACTGAGTTAGGCATTCCCATTTGCACCGCCGTGTTGCCAACAACAATTGGCAGCGGCGGGTATATTTTGGGGGTGAGTTTTGATGAACTCACCATTTTTCGCACTATAATACTCACCACACGTCCATTTTTTCCAATTAACTAGTTACAGGTGTACTGGCGAAATCGCCAAAACTCAGTCCACAGACTGAGTTTGGCATTCCGCCTTGGACCGCCATGTTGCCAACAACAATTGGCAGCGGCGGGTATATTTTGGGGGTGAGTTTTGATGAACTCACCATTTTTTGCACTATAATACTCACCACACGTCCATTTTTTTCAATTAATTAGTTACAGGTGTACTGGCGAAATCGCCAAAACTCAGTCCACAGACTGAGTTAGGCATTCCGCCTTGGACCGCCATGTTGCCAACAGCAATTGGCAGCGGCGGGTATATTTTGGGGGTGAGTTTTGATGAACTCATCATTTTTGACCCTATTATACTCAACACATGTTAATTTTTTTCAATGAAATAGTTACAGGCCCAGTTCTGAAATCCCCAAAACTCTGTCCACAGACTGAGTTTGGGATTTTGCTTTGCACCGCCGTGTTGCCAACGATATAAGGCAGCGGCGGGTATATTAACAGAGGTGAGTTGAATAGAATACAATTATTTCTACACATGTCTTGACTACATCTAATTTTCAATTATTTTATTTCAGGCCAGGCACGGGAACAGCCGAAACTCAGTCCACAGACTGAGTTTGGCATGTCACCTTGCACCGCCGTGTCGCCAACAACTGTTTGCAGAGGCATGTAAATTTTTATGGTGAGTTATTGACATCAAACTATATTACATTTTTTTTTATTTCCATCTTAGTTTCAATTAAATAATTAATTTTCTTCTACCTTGGTGATAATATTGTCCACAGCATCGTTTTTCATCTTGGAGCAGCTTGGGGTTGAAATTTTGGCACCTGTGTCATTTTTGGTGGGCTCGGGGTGGTGGGTGGGCCCCTAAAACATGTTAGGTGGTGGGTTGGCCCCTAAAACATGTTAATGTAGTATGTTATTATTAGTGGAGATAAATAATTACACATACTTTATTATTGTATTCCAACAGTAGGTAGCCCTCCCGGTAGCCCTCCTGTAACGTTCCGGTAGCCCTCCTGTATGCTCCGGTAACCCTCCGGTACTCTCCGGTAGCCTTCCCGTAACCTTCCGGTTACCCTCCCGTACACTTCCGGTTACCCTCCCGTACACTTCCGGTATGCCATCGGTAAACATTTTTTAGCTAATAGGTAATGCAGTTATAGCCACTAATTAGATTGATATCGATTCTAAGACTTACTGAGAAGTCTGTTTTCCTGTAAAATCGTACCAATTCCTATCGTACGTAGAAATAAATCCGAAAGCTCCTCTTGGTCTCAAATTTCCGGTAACCTCCCAGTAGACTCCGGTAACCCTCCCGTACACTAGTTTACCGGAGGGTTACAGAAGTGTACCGGGAGGTTACCGGAAGATACCATTCCGGGGGCTCCATTAACCTCCCCGTACACTCAAGTGTACGGGAGGTTACCGGTGTTTTTCATTTGCAGTGATGTTTTGATATCTGTTTACCTTGAAAGTTGTATCTTATTTCAAGAATGGGTGTGATCTCGTGTGACGTGCACTTGAAGTGCAAGTGTAGACTAGCCACTTTATTTTTAAACCTACGACTTCCTCTGTTTCTAAGAATTAGATTCTGTCTAGCTTGCTACAAAAAATCTTGCAGTGGCTTCTACTAGTTTTGATGAAGACAGCATTTTGTACCTATCATGTACAAGGACAATATAAGCATAATGATCAAGCAGGACAAGCCAGATCCAGGTGGTCTGATACAACATGGGAAACTTTTGAAAATGAAACTTCATTGATCAGAACTTAGGATTGCATATTTCACCTTTTCAGGTGGACAACATTTTTGGTGCACCTTGCTAATCCCGACAAACACCATTTCGTGCAACAAAAATTACCCATTATCCACAGCGATATCATTATTACTTCATTGACAAAAGACAGTCAATCCAACAACGCATCTACGGAGGAAGATATCCCTTCAATTAATGACAGTGGATTCTTTCCACAATGATGCTTCTGCAGCCATGGCTTCATCCATTGGATGTACCTTGTTTGATGATACTGACTTTAATGATTTTTATGTTCATTAGACTTCATTGGATGGTATTTTAGTAGAGCGTAAAGCTGCCCATGCCCACACCCCACCTGTTAATGATTCTTCTCCCAAAGCTATATCTTTAATGGCCTGTTCCGACATGTGTTCTTCCCACACCATGTCTCATGATTATACTTATGTTGACTCTGGTTCTCTCTCGCCTACTATAGTTGAGTATACCTTTGTTGAGTCTACTTCTCTCAAGGTCTCAAATGTAGAGGATACTTCCTACAAGGATACTTCTGTTGGTTCTTCTCACAATACAAATGATCCTATTCCAGATCATGGTGCAGATACCAGAACTAGTTGAACTAATGCTGCTGAATTTGCTGAAATACCTAAAAAAGATGTAAGAGTTTTTGGTAACTGCACTTTAGAACAGACAGCCTTACTAGACATTGGATTCAATACTTCACATTTCATCCAATACTGCAACAAGGCATCTCCCAACCACAACCCCAGTTATTGTGATTATAATGAGATTTCTAGGCAGTTATTTCAAGCGGGTGATGTATGGATTAGTTGTGAGTTGTTGCTAAAAGCAATGGATCTTGTGGCAAAATATCATGGGTTCACCACACGGCTCAATAAAAAGTATATTAAATGCAACAGACATGGCACGGACAAGACAAAATGTGCATATCTTAGTGGTCATTTGAGTGCCAGATGTACATTTCAATTCAAAATTGTGTCTCTGGAAACTGAGAGGTATATGCCTGCCAATTCGACAAAGAAAAAGTGGAGATATAAGAAGAGATGGGATAGACCAATTAAAATCATCAATGATTGTTGTACTCATGTCTCAGTCTGTCAACCAAGCAAGCAGATTAGAGTGAGCACTTCTCAGCAAGCTTGTAAATACATGAACAACATACCCAAGTCTGCTATTTTCATGTTATGCAACTATATGGAAAATCTGGGAAGACTTTGATCCAATCTAATTTCTGATGTCATGATGCCTGTCTGGCCTAAGGCAAAGGCATTATCAAAATACTATGATTTCAACATTTGCGTGAAGGTGATGAGATTACTGCCTGTATACAGATGTACAGATGGAGATTATGAGCAGTTTAAGAAAGTGGTGAATGCAAGCGATCTACTTGATGGAATAGAGAATGAGATCGACATTGATGATGATGATGAGGCTTATGAACTTGAGCAGTTGCTGTGGCTTGAAATGACAGGGTCATTGACCAGCAAAGATGATGAACTCTTTTCATTCATTGAATATTGGAGCTAATCAAATCCAAGACAAAAGGATTCGCCTTTCAACTAGCTGAAATTCCAACTAACGCAAGTCACTTGGGAACAAAACTCATAGGTGTAATCTGCCAAACGGCACATATGAGGAGTAATTTTGAATTATTTGGAGACTTTATTGGGCTTGATATGATGAAAAGGGGAATAAGTACATTGCTTTAGGCATACTTCTGACTAGCAGAATGTCTGCATCAGATGTGAAGGGATCTTTTGTGGAATTGAGAAGACATGTACCAATTTGCTTGTAATTTCATGAAGGCAAATTTGCCTGGGCGACCACTGTCCGATGTCGCTGCTGTTGCAGCGGATAGCTTTTTGATCAGGACTTCATCCAGAAATTGGGTTTTGTTAATGCTCATTTCATGTTAGATCAATGGCATCTACTTGCTTCTGGGTTGGTAAAAATCTTTACAAAAAGCGGTTACGAGCTGCTAGAGGGGTACTTGGTAAAAATGGTGAAATCAGAGTCCGAGGAAGATATTCTTTGACAGGAGGGGAGCTTCATTCCAACGACCGCATAACCTGCTGCGAAGGAACGGTGATTTGGAATCAAAAATCTTTGATTTTGTCAAGAAATGACCAACATATGCATTTCATCTACTAGCTTGCATTGCAGGGAATCGCGGACTTCATGGAAATGCATGTAGTGAACAGAATAAGTGGAGCGTAAGCTTGCACCTAAATCCAGGAGTCATAAAGGGAGGTAACACGTACTGCAAGCATCCTGTCACCCTTATCAAAGATCTGTTGAAGCATCAGAAAGCTCGGGTTGCTACTACAAACCCGTTATTTGAAGGAATGTGCCAGAAGATAGGAGTGGAAATCGGCCGTCTCAGAAATTAACCACAAACGTGGCTTGTTAAGGATCTGAAGAAAGCTGTAGCCATATTGTGTCTGCCAATTCACAAACAATACAAGGTAACAGCAGAAAGAACAATGAGCGACTTAATTATGGAGAAAGCATTTGACGAACATCACCAACAACACATTTACAATGTTAGATCAGCAACGTATGACAATGCTCCTAGCCTAATTGTCAAGTCAAACAATGATAGGTGCACGTGTAACAAAAGAATCAGGGAGCTGGACATGTGTGCACATGAGTTCAAAGTCAGGCATGGGTTTTATAACTCTTGCTCTCTAGATAGACACTTTTCTCAAGAACGTGCAAGGGGATCATTAGATGGTTGGAATGCAACCAAGATGAATTTTATTGAGGGGCTGATTGGACTGGAATATGAAGAAATGGAATCCAACAGGAAGCCAGTACATACAATGGAAGTAACTGAAAATGAAGCCCCTGCCGATCACTCTTCTGTTTCAATGATGCCAATGAAACAGGGTGATGGTGTCAAACCCCTGGGGAAAAAGCAGATCAGTAACATTCTGTCAGCTGTTACTGGTGGCTATAACATTTTTAGCTGTGAGCAACAGTTTCAAATCTCAAGTCTGTTTTGCAGTTGCGAGATCTCATGACTGTTGATCAAAATCAATGTGAAAAATTCCCAACACCTCAAATGGATTAACCATTGATGTGCCCAATCCAATTGCACGAGCAACACAACCCAAAAATATCCGGCTAAACCAATGCATGAAATCCAGGCAAATGTTGCCCCCAAAAATAAAGAAGAAATCCAGACACTAAGTCTGTCTCAAGATGTTTGTGGTTACTCTCATACGGTTTGGGTCAATGGGAATTCAAGCAGAAATATTCACTGTAATTTCTGTAATCAAGGTCATTTGGTTACAAACCACCCACAATGCAATGCTTCAAATTGAATGCATACAAGTACTGTTTAACCACATCAAGTGGGCAAGACATTGATGATCTCAGAGATATGATCAATAGCACAAATGCCATCTCAAATCATGAGAAGCCACTGTCACACCTAATTTACGGAACCCTTCTTTCCTATTTTCAAGGGCTGAACTTTGTTTTGCATCAAACCTGTTTGATGGAAGGAGACACTCAAGATACCATTGAAACTAGACTGTATTGTATTACTTACTTGTTCATCAATGATCATGAAGATGCCAATTGGAAGCACATTTGGGTTATGGTTATGGGTAAAGTCATGACCATTTTAATTACCCATGTGAACAAAACCAAAAAATATGTCTACAACAAAACAGTAAAGGATGTAGTAGGGTCTTCCTTGCCAAACAATATGTGTGCGCTACAGTTTGCATCTATCAAAAAGAATTCCTTGTTTATACCATCCCAATATTATGCATTAAAAATTATTAATCTAACAATGCATACACATAGCTGTGACCAACAAGACAACCGCATCTGCCAGTCGATCTTCTAAAATTAGGATTCAGGCAGAACAAAATCTCTTTTTCCAAGCTTTCTTTTCCATGTTTGAAATGTTCTCGGTGAAGGCCGACAGGATACACAATCATACTATAATGGTTGAAACTGTTGAATGTCGATAGAAAGCAAAACCTTGCTTCTTCTTGATTTGCAATCTTATATTCCTTTCAAGCTTGCACTAAACTAACATTCTCAAATCCCAATGGACCATGAGCAATTGGTGGACTCCCGTGTTTGATACGATGAGAGTTATATGAATTCAGGATACAGATGGCAAGACTCTTAAGATACATCATCTCTGCAATGGGTGGGAACTTGGTAATACAGGGAATTGGCATATAAAATTGACCTCCTTCTCTTGGCGGAGAGTAATCCCAAACAAGAATGTCAGTTTTTGGAGAAGGAGACACTTTGACATAGCAGAAAATGTATCTGTCATGACCTCGCAGAATGACACACCCCCTTGCCGTGGCAGCTCAAGAAGAACAGGAGATTCTTGTCTGTTTCTCCATTGACTGTTCCAGAAGAACCATAAGTTCTCCTAACTTCAAAACCTCTTTTGCAGCATATGATCTAAGTTGTTTACAAATCTCTTGAGCAAAGTTGTCTTTTTCTGACTTAGTCAGCAAGATATTACAAAGATGCCACTAGGTCAAAGTAACAACAGCTTTGTGGTATTGACTGATCCCTCCATGCTTAAGGATCCTAGTATCATTTTGCAATAACAACTTGCCCTGTTCACAGCATAATTTGAATAATGTGAGTACAATTGGCCTAAGCCGGAAGTAATCGAAAAGTAGTTGTAGATAAGAAGTAAAAAAAGGATGTTCCAGTTGTTTGGAGTTTATTTTTATGAGCTATAAAACTGATTGAAAATGAGGACTGCCTCATGGTAGTCCTCCCTAGTTTATCATGCATTTTGCATGTAATTCAAGGATGTTAGATTTCTATGAACCCTATTGGATTCATGCATGCCAAACTGGGTGTACATGCACCTGGTTTGGGCTGTACATGCATTCTTGCATGCCAACCTGAATCCATCTGAACCTGATTGGGCTGTAGATGTGATCCTGCCAATGGGTCCCCCAGGACCCAATGGTCTTGTTAATAAGTCCTGCTTCTATTTGGTGGGATCCTACCCTTAGTTAGTAGAATTCCTATTTGTATGTGTACCCATGGGCCTGATATTGGGCCCAGGCTGGGTCAGGGGTACCAGTAGGTATCCTTGGCTCATGTCAACAAAAGGTGACATTTAATATCAATCAAGAAAAAAATCTCACTCAATATGTTGTTGTCCAAAAAAATGAAACCAAGCAACATAAGATGGATCAAAGTACGTTTGACATCTCAAGGGATTGTTTAGGTCAATCATTATCACTTGATCTACAATGAAAATATAAACTATAAAATCCATTTCCTTGGCCCCATCCTCTAGAGATTGTACTCGCAGTAAAATGCGCTCTGACCTCTTGTCAAATGGCTTGTAATCAAAGAATTTGTATCATCAATGCTGGTCGCATTGACAGAACTTATGACGGCGTGGATGATTGCTGGGGTAGAGTCAATATTTGACTCTGCTAATGCCAAATGATCACAACTCCAGTGTATGTTGGTAGCATCTGGTTGAACAACGAGATTGAACTCAGGATATAGAAGAGCTCCTTGACCTTGATTCAAATTGAGTAGTGGCCTTTTCGAACAGTGCCAACTCTTGCGATTGCTCACAAGCTCAGGTGATGATTGTCAAGCTCATGTGTGTGGTGCTCATCAAGCTCCTGTGGTGCTCGTCAAGCTCTTGTGGTGCTTGTTGAGCTCGAGCGATAGATGACAAGCTCGTGCAATGATCGTCGAGATCATGCAATGATTGTTGAGTCCGTGCAATGATTGTTGAGCTCATGGGATGGCTAGCAAGCTCGCGCAATGCTTGGCAAGCTTGTGTGATGCTTGTTGAGCTTGTGTGGTGCTCGAAGAGCTCTTGGAAGTTGTGGGGGTGGCTGTTGAGCTACTGCGGTAGATAAATGGAGCTATTCCAGCCACAGGAGATTGAGGCTTGTAACATTTTGGAGGTCTGTGGCTGAGTAAGTGCCAATGCTGGGCCTGCTTGTACAATGAAGTGCTGTATTTTCCCCTTATTTTCCTTGAGAAAAAGGAGGAATCAAGTAGTACATTGGAGGTTACCCTAGAGTGGGAATGCAAAAGATATCAGTAGAGGTAACCTGTGTGGAAAATCATAGTCCATGTCTAAATGGGGGTAATATGCACACATAAGTAACTTTTAGGACATGCATAAAATACACCTGCAAGCACATCATAATAATGTAGACAATGACACCAACATGTCAGTGGTGACACTTCTTCTTAGGGCAGAACTTGGGTAGAAGCAGATGCATTTCTCGCAATACCTGGAAGACATGATGTGGAGTCCCCATTGTTCTAATTTTGGCGGGAAAAGTGGTCTCGTCAAATCTATCTGTCCAGACCTAAGCAGACCATATTGAGACCATATTGTACTGTACAATACCATAGAGTCCTGAAACAAACATTTTATTTGTTCAGTCATTCTGTCACCATTCGCATCAACTCATCATGTTATCAAAGTCTGCTGCTGCCGTCCTTATATGCACACTGACGTTGAAAAATGTAGCTTCCTTCTCTCCAGCAACAGTGAAATCATCACCATCACACGGTAGAGCTGGAATCCAGCATTCTGTTCTTGAAAACGATGTGATACCCTCTTCTTCCTCCTTGTACATGGCGCCAATAAATCGTCGGTTCGCTCTGGTAGGAGCTGCAAGTGGTGTTCTCGCATCTGCCGGCCTTTTATGGAATGCCGATTCTTCAGCTGTAGCATCTGCGATGACAACGACAAATTCCTTCCCCGAGTGGACACTAGATAATGGCGTGAAATTCCCAACTCTAGCAATGAACACAGTTGGTTTATCCGTGGAAGACACTGAGCGCGCCGTTCGTCTTGCAATCAAAGAAGGCTTCACTCATTTTGACTTTCATCCAGGAAAGGAGCGTGACGGAGTTGCACGGTACATTGCGTCCAAGGGACGCGACGGTCTTTTCTTAAACACCAAAATTCGCAAACCCAAGCCCGGTACGTCTCCATCCGATGCTGCCGATCTCGTCCGCTCTCAAATTGCTGAGGATTTAAAGGCATTGAATGTAGAATACGTCGATATGCTCATGCTTTGTGACAGTCCTGACTGCGATGTCATGCAAGCTCAATGGGCAGTCTTGGAAGATGCACTCGCCTCTGGCAAAACCAGAAGCATCGGTGTAGTTAATTATTGTGAGGGGTCGCTCAAATGTCTCCTCGAATCTGCCAAGGTGAAGCCTGCGTTGAATTACTACATGCTCCATGTTGGTATGGGACGTGACGCACACGGCCTTCGTACATTTTGTGATTCTCAGGGCATCCGTACGTTTGCTTACGGGGCTGTGGGCGAACCGGGGCCTAATGAGGAGATACTGAATAATTCATTGTTGAAAAAGATTGGTGCGGCGCATGGGAAATTGCCAGAGGAAGTTGCGTTGCGATGGGTTTTGCAAAGCGGCGCAGCGGCAAGTGTTCGACCTACCACAAATTTTGGACTTGGGACGGGTGTGTGTGCAGAGGACGATGGGGGCAAATGCGCTGCAGGGTTAGAGAAAAGAGCACGTGTGTTCGAATGGAGCTTGACTGCTAAAGAGATGGCCCAATTGGATGGCATGAAAGGGCCAGATGACAATCCTACTCTATTCTCTTCAGCTGGTTGCCCCGGAGCATTTGTGATGCCTAAATAATGGAGCTCACTAGTGGTGGTCTTTTACGTTTATGCGAAAATTCGACAGCAGCGGTGAGGAGCCAGTTCGGGAGCTGCTAGGGGTCATTCGGAACAAATAATAAAGAGCTGATTCATGAGGAATTCTGCTTAATACACTTAAAAGGTTTGGTGAAAAGGGAACAAAGTTCTTCATTACGTCCTAGTTACACTTATTCGTATTTGAGACATCACACGTCCACACGTCGGCCTTCAAGATTGTAATTCACCAAATGACTTGTCTTGAAAAAGTGGTTATCGTTAGACGCCTGATCTTTCCGTATTCATATATACATCAAACATTATACCGTAAGAGAGAGATGGAGCGCTTCTATCAGAGAAATCCTCATCCTACAAATTGAACTTATTATTTTTTGGAAAACTCGTTGTTTTCACTGCTTCTAGTCTCGCAAGGCTTGTAAACTCCACCTTTCCAGTTAGGACAGCGATCTTTCTCGTCTACTCCATAAAGAGCGCAAGTCACTAGTAAAAGATGTGATTGATTCAGAGGTGGAAAGAGGCAAAAAATAGTGAGCGATGTGAATGTTCGAAATGACTGTTGCCCATCCCATGGCCTCCCACGGCTTACCGTGCATTCCACACCCCTGCCAGCTAAGGAAAATGCGAAAGAGGTTAGGAAAAACAAAAAAATTGTTAAGAACGCAGAAGCAGAACAAATACAAGTATGGAATCTCGAGAACTCACGTTGCCTTGCCACAATTGTTACAAAACGTCTTTGAGCACATTGTCTTCTGTCCAAAGGAGTGTCGTGTTATGTCGAAATCGCTAAAGTTGTACGAATGATCTCGTGTCTTGTTAAATGCCAAGAATCGTATGCAGGAAGCACGGATACCAGAAGTGTCTTATGGGTGGAAGTGGGTTGTTGTGTTCTAAAAGTAGTAGTTGGTGACGGCGATTACCCTGTGTCCCTACTGGCTCTTGGGGGCCAGCTCGTTGCTTGTTGCTGCGCAAAATGCCGTTCTCTGCCCACGGATTGATCTTGATTGATGTTCGCTGGACCTCGTTCCAGAGACATCGACGGTCGAAGGTTTGTTAGGCTTTCTGATTCGGCGTCACTGGCTCTGGGGGCCAGCTCGTTGCTTGTGTTGCTGCGCAAAAATGACCGTTCTCTGCCCACGTGATTGATCTTGATTGATGTTCGCTGGACCTCGTTCGAGATGTTCGAGAGACATCGACGGTGGAGTTTTGTTAGATGCTTTCTGATGTTTTCTGTTTATCCGACCGAATCAGGAAGATGCTGTAGTACCTATAAATAAAATAGATAATGAAAAGTTACATAAAAATTGAGCATAGAAGTCCCAAATGTAAGTTTGATATGTAAGTTTGATACGGAAAGGTAACCTCATTTTAGCGGATGTGGTCGGCCTCGGCGCATCGACAAGAGACAGTTTCAGACCTAATTACTCCGCAAAAGAAATCACTTGCGCATTGCAATGAGGACGAATAAAAACTCACAATTAAAATTGCGGATGGATAATTTTTCATGACACCATTCCCGAGCACGACAATAATCATTCGGACCTCATTCGGACATTGCTCATATCCAGCACTTTTCTTGCACTTCATCGGATCATTTTTTCCCAATCGACGGCATCACCTAGACTGAGTCTCCTTCCCTTCGAAGCGCCCAGCACGCAATTCGTCCACCCCTTCACTGCATTCGACAACTTCCTACCTTCGAAAATGACTGCACCTACCCGCGAAGAAATAAGAACGGCGGTAGACCTACCGGGTGCCATCATACTTGATGTGAGGACCAAAGACGAAGTCGCAGCGGCGCCATTGACGAAGAAACCGTACAAGCACGCTAGCTGTCACTTGGACGATCCGTCCGAGTTGTTGGAGAAGGCGGAGGAACTCATGCCTGATAAAAATGGTGAGCAATTTATATGTTTCGTAGCACTGATGTGATAATGACGATTTGACGCTTGGAAATCACAACTTAATCTCTTGTTTACTGTCCAATACCTTTTTGCGAATAAAACCACAGCACCTATCATTATCTTTTGCCGTTCGGGCCGTCGAGCGGGCAAAGCAAAAGAACTATTGGAGGAAAGGGGGTATGCAAAGGTGTTGAATGCTGGAGGACTCACTGATCTTGAATCTATTTTGTGATGGCATACACTATTTTTGTTAAGGAAAAATAATTTGGAACAGATACGTACAATCCATTCCGGCGATTTCATGTGGATTTCTTTGTTCTTCAGTGATTGGTCAATATGACGAGGCGTTTGCCCCAAAACATGATTGATGGGTAGATTCTTTGATCGTAATTCATAATAGAGATCAGTCGACTGACGTACTAACTAACGTGCACTAGCTCATAATATGTTCACCCGACTGTTCTGAATGCTGGAGGACTCACCGAGCTTGGATCGATTTCTAAGCTAATTGTTCTGGAGTGAAGAGTCGATGTGATAAGGTGTTTGCCGTGTAATTATGGTTAGGGCGATCAAGCAAGAAAGCAAAAGTTAAATATTATGTCCAAACGAAAGAGACTTTCAAACCTCACAGAGGGATATATGATCAAAATTTACTAAGAACCTTTAAAATTTGGGAAACTCACGAAGCAAAAAGGGTCGATAGTCTTCATCTGTTCCAAATGAGCACTCGGTAGCCAAGCCGAAGCAGCAATTACAAGCTCTGGAACCAAGACACTAGCTTTATAAAGCAAAGAGAATCTAAAATGTGCCTCTACTCCAAATAAGCACCCAAGGTCTCATTCTCATAATCCAAAATGAAATCCGCAAACCTCCCTCCCTGCTCGGCCTCCTTCTCACTCCTCTTCACCACCCTCCTCCCACCATTCCCATGAACACCCGCCCATCCCACCTCCAACGCCGCCTTCTTCACCGCACGTAAATTCGTCGGCACATCCTCCCGTATCCTCCATTCCAACGCCGCCACCGGCACCGGTCCCTTCGGCCGAACATCCACCGAATAACTCACAGTCGTCTCCACTCCCGAATAGGGATTGTGAGCCTGAGTCACCGTCCACGTCCCATCAAACTCAGAAAAGAACTGAGAATCCACACATTTAAAACGAATCCTCCTCTCTTCCGGGAATATCTCACCCGACGTCACCCCATCCTCCTCCTCCTCAAACCTGTGATGCGATGCCGTAATCTCCCCCTCCCTCCCCTCCACCACAATCTCCTCCTGCATATCCATGGTAACATCCGCTCCAAACTCAAACCCAATAATCTTTTGCGCTCCCCTCTGATACAATCGACATTGATACCTCCCGTCCCCGTTGTGCCCCTCCCCGCCCCGAATACGTTTGGATGCCACGAGGTTGGGAACGTGGGTGGACAAATTGTCGTAATCGGTGAGAATGGCCCATACGTCTCGGAGGGGGGCATCGACGACGATTTCGCCGCTGATCCGTCGGGAGTTGGGGGAGGTTCGATCGATGCGGACGGCGACGAGTTCGCATTCTTTGCCGGTGGAGGATGTTTCGGAGGGGGAGGGGGTGCCGCCGAACCACCAGACGGAGAGTGCGGTGGCTTGGCGTATTTTTGGGTGGGTCGTGGTGGTGGTTGATTTTGTGTGGGGGATGAGTGAGGGGGGTATTTGTTGTTTGGGGAGTAATGACGACGAGGGGACGAGGAAGGATTCGACGCCTCGGAGAAAGAGGAGCAGTATTGTCAGGGAGGATATTAACAGCATTGGAATGTTGTTCTTTCTGGATGCGATGGTGGTTTGTGAAGACGTTATCCGTTGTTGTTTCCGTGGCACATCGTTTGTTCCATGAGACATTGTCATGTTTGTTCTTTGAAGCGAACTGGTTGTAGAAATAATGTTGAGAAGAGAGAGAGAGAGAGCTAACGAAGAACGGAAAATGTGAAAGTGCCGACGCCAAACGCTATTTTTAGACGTCTCAATGCGGTCGTGATTGTTTCCTCGCAAGTCTGAGTAAGAAAGTTTGGGATGTGACGAGCCAGCTGTAATCCTTTTTACGGCAAAAATACCGATCGTTGTACATCATGGTCACGCCAAATGTTCCACATTCTCGTTCTTTTGTTGTGGCAGTGGCAGTGGCGACGGCGACGAAGAAGGTGTCAAGTGTCAGAGCTGTCAGTGTCGCTGTGTCAGTGAAACCCAAACGTATGCAGCTATTTGTAAACGTATGTCCTTCATCAGAAACGTAAATTAGATTCTTAGGATCAATATAGGTTAATAATAGTGAACTAATATATAATTACCTCCTATGGCGAAGAATTCTTATTCTCACGCTGGGCTGGTTGAGGAAGCTGGTTTCATGGCTGTTTTCACGTGATCAATTTTAGTGCAGGCGTGCGACTAGCGTGCGACTGCACCATGAAATTTCATGAAATAGACGAGAAACAAGTATAGTAGGAAGGACGGGCTTTCCTTCTGCACTTGGATTTCCTCCGCAGCACAATTCATTCTAAATGGTTCGCTTCTAAAGAACAACCCACACGAACAAAAGCGAGGCAATAACATCAACATCACAGAACCGTAGCATAGCATACAGATAGCATAAGCATTGAAACAACCACAAGCTCTCAGAAAGAATGGCAGAAATGACCACCGAAACCACCACAACGGAAGGACAATCCCAATCCATGCCCACATCCATCGACGCCCTCCGCGAGTTGAATCGCTTGCTCGAATCGGCATTGCGAATGGGGGGAGGAGACGATGGGAAGAACGACGCGTCGTCATCGGCGGTCGTGGACGGGTCCGTGGCCGACGATGGGGGAGGGCAAGGGACTGCGGCGGGTGGTGGGGGGGATTCGTGGCGGTTGGATACGGCGAGGCGGTTGGGTTGGGTGAGTCGTCGTGTTTCGGTGTTTTTGTTTCTTTACGAGTTGTTTGGTGTTGTTGCTCGCATGAGATGTCGTCGTTCGTGTCTCGTGTCATCGATTCTCATTTCTTTCCTTTTGTATTTTTGATCACATCTTGTGAACAACACAACTTGCAGCTGCTATCGTCACAACTGAACGCCATCCAAGAAGAACTAGAAAATGTCAATGACTACGACTTAAGCGACAATCCCCTCCTCCCGGCACTGGCCCGTCAATCACGTTACTGGATCCCCCTCCTCCTCTCATGGGTGCGCCAAGACTGCACTGACGACGACGAAGATGCCTTCGAGTCCTCTCTCTCGCTCAAACAACGGAGGAGAAGACATCAGCATACCACTACTACGGGAAGAAAGTACGTGCAAATCGAATCGTTGCGGGCGTTAAACCTCTTACACGAATGGATGGTACGATGCGAGGAGACAGAACAACCCGTCACGACCAACAACAACCACAACAACAACAACACCGGTCAAAATGCAAAAAAGTCCAATAACATACCCACACTTACATCCCAACAACCGCTGAGCACACCCACGCAAAAACTCCTCCTCCGCCATCCCGACGCGGTACCCATTGCCATTTCGCTCCTCTCCAGTCCCGACAGGGCGGTCATGGAACAATCCACATGGATATTGGGAAGCATCGCCTCGGGGGGACTTGAGACCATGTCCCCCCCTTCACTTACCTGTGTGGCCAACGCGGCCGCCACGGCCATGAGGAGCGGCAGTGAGAATGTTTCCGTGGCCATACCCGCGTCGTCGGGGGGAGACGACGAAGACGTCAAAGAATCCAACAGCGGTGGATCCCGGAAGGAAAAATCAGGGACTTTGACGGCCCGGGATGCTATTTTGGCGGCGGGGACATTGCCGGCATTGTTGGAATGTTTGGATAGGAACCCCCACAATATCGAGTTGCATCGTATTGGCGTATGGTGTTTGTCCAGTTTGATTGAGGGACGGTATAGCAGCAGTGGGAGCGGGGGAAACTCGGCGGCTTCGGCGGGCGAGAGAAAATTTTATGGAGAGGAAATTGATGTGTTGGCGCTGCTTCCTACTCTTCGACGATTGCTCCACATGGAAGATTGGGAGGTGCTCACTTATGCATGTTGGACGTTGAGTCACGTGTGCGATGGGCCCGCATCGAACATCAATGCAGTTTTGTATTCGGAAAACCCGTCAAAGAAAAAGGGGAGTACGTACTTTGATCCAGAGAGGGGATTGGTCCCCCGTCTTATTGAGTTGTTGATGCATCCATACCCGAAGGTGGTCAAGCCTGCACTACGGACGATTGGAAATGTGGTTTGTGCCGAGTGTACTGATTCGCAGCACTCCTGTATCCCTGATTACACGGAGGTTATTTTGGATTTGAATGCTGTGCCCTATCTGAGAGATTTGGTATGCCATGAAAACAGAGAAATCCAAAAAGAGTCATGTTGGACCCTGTCTAATATTGCAGCCGGGACGATATCGCAGATTCAGGCTGTCATTGACTCTGGGGTAATCCCGCCGTTGGTTGAGCTTGTCAGCGATCCTAGCACCGACAAAGAGGTGAGGAGCGAGGCTTGTTGGGTGGTCTTGAATGCCACAAGTTGCGGAAGCGATGAACAGATTGAGACTTTGGTAGAAGAAGGCTGCGTCAACGTCCTCGGTGTCCTCTTGGCAGAGCCGAGCATGATCATGATGTCCATGGAGGGATTGGAACGAGTCCTTCAGACGGAAGAAGCGAAGGATGCTGCCGATTTACGAGCGAATAATGGTTCTTCGATGGGGATTGCTCAACGACCAGTCATTGTTATTTGCGCCAAGCTTATTAATGGGGTGATGGAGTTGAATCATAGTAGTAGCGCAGCCGCGAAACGGGCCAGGTGAGTATTTTGTGGGGAGTGCTGCGGATCCATCGTTTTCAATGATACGTTAATCTTACCACGAGTTACTGAATTGTCCATAATAGGAGGATATGGGATACACATTTTGTAGCATGTGCACTTTGCCACGGTTTCTTCTCCCGTCATCGAATCAATGATTCCAGGTTCTGTCACGAATGTAAGTGTCACGTCTGCTGCAATTGCGACTGCCGAGTTTACCATCTCTCCTATCAGGAAGAGCTGTGGGCGGAAGACGATGAAAAGGCTGAGGCCAAGACGAAGAGTAAGAAAAATAAAAAGCAGAAGAAGAAGGCAGCACGTGATAAGAAAAAAGCGGCGCCTCCTGCAAAGAATACCAGTGCAGCAGATGCAAAAAATCCGCCGTTGGAAACAACCACTAAAACGGATTTGGAAAAATCCAAAACAATTACTGTGGAGCCTTCCTCCTCCGCAAAGGAAGATATCCAAAGCAAGTCTAGTCCTCCACTATCTGCCGACAACAAAACTCGCAGAAACGAGTTGCTCCCAACCACAACTAACGAGCAACGAGGCTCCAGAAAAGCATCCTCCTCGTCTCCCAGCAGAGGAACCATCGATGACGACTCAGCCAGTGTTGGTGCCGACAATAGCGGAAGTGTCATGAACGAACTGCCCGACAGCAATCACGATGAACCGATCGACCTCGTGTTGTATCTTCAGCAGACTGGCAGTATCATTGCCCTCGCGAAACTGATGGATTCTTTGTATGCCGATGAAAAGTTTGATGACGAAGAGGAGATGGTAGGTGAGGAAGGACCTCAGATGAGTGTGAAGCAGGATATAACACGAGCAATGTCACGTCAATAGCTTTCAAAAATTTTCTAGCATCGAGATATCGAGATGGTTTGAGACCTTTGAATCCCCTCAATGCTATCTTATTTTGTAACACTATTCAGGTACAACGAGTGTGGCTTTCGTTTTTCTTGGAATATTGTAGAAGGTAATGGTTTAACTCTAAATGTAGCTTTTCAAATGATTTCTTCATTAAATGGTCAGGACTGATAGCAGGCATGGCGTTTGTATATGTTCTTTTTATTGAACTCCATTTTTCCTTTCTCCGACACTATCCGAAACGTTTATTTTTCGAATTGATGCGGAGAAGCCAATCTATCACACTTCGAATACGCCCTCAAAAACTCAGGATCATACCGCGGATACATCTCGACCAACCGATCCGCACGTTTCTCCCTCTGCCAATTAAAATACGGACGGATACCCAGATTTTGAAGCTGCGCCCTAGCAAACTGCATACACAGCAAAAAGAACGAGATTTGTCCCAACACGGGCTCCATCCATCCCCATGATGCCGCCCCAACTTCCAACCATGTCTCCAAATCTTCCGGAGGGGGCAATTCCGAGGTAACAAAATGTTGATTGAACCAAGTCATGGTGGCCTCGTCAAAGACGAGGGGAATGGAGACCCATCCTCCCAAAAATGCAGCGGCGAAACCTGCTTGGAAGGGGAAGGCGTAGAGATGCATGCCTTCACGGTTGGATGCCGCGATTTTTTCAAACACTTTCTTGGCCTTCGGATCAGATATTGAATTAGACTTAGAGGGTGAACAGTTGGAAAAGGAAGCATCTCTGCAAGACTTACTTCATCGTAATCAATCTGATCGACCATCATGATATCTCTAATCACGCACTCCCTACAAGCTTCCGGCACCTCCAAATGAGCAAAGTGAAGAATTTGCTCATTGGACATGGAGGCCCATGTTTTGCGAAGCGTCGTGGCGTATTTGAGGGTGGGTTTTCCGTGGATGAAATCTTCGTCGGATGTATTGGAAAGGGCGCGGATTTGTCCGATGAACAGTGGTGTTGATTGGATGATGGCGTGGGTATTCACATGGGGCAGTTTGGCAACGGTAGAGAACGAGGAATGAGGCATAAACGTCATTCCCCGTGGTTTGCTGATCACATTGACAGCGGGTTTCAAATTAATATTGCAATTATTTGAGCGTTTCTCCTCGTTCTTGCTTATCGAATGGTGGATCTTTCGAACATTGCCCATGATCAAAAGCACCTGCAAATGCCATGAAATTTGCGTTTTGCCACTGGGCCACTCCGAGATGACGAGTGCGCAATGCCATGGCGACACGAGGCCCAATGCAGCTGCTGAGAGATGAAAGACTCTGAAAGGAACGCCGAGTTAGCATTTAGGACAGTTAGGCGGACGACAGATTGATATTGTTGACGGATAGGTATACATTTCCTTGTCGCGGAGGCCTTACCATATATTGAAAAACACGAACGAGATGACCAACCAAGCAGAAGTAACCATAAAAGTGTATGCAACCCAGAAAACTCACGATGCCACGCAGATCAAGGAAAAACGTAGATACACTGTAGTGACCAGATTGAGGATGACCCTTTAGCTCAACAATGTTTTGGCCACATCACCGCACACCTACGATAGATATGTATAATACAGGTACAATACTCATTTTTTATGTGTGGGGATCGAGAAGATACAACACCGTACCTTTCGTCGTAGAATCATAATTCATAATCGGACGCCATTTAGGGTTTGAGCAGAGGGAGAAGTGTGAGGCACTTTGTGTTCCATAGTTTTTACTTACAATCCTATAGCAATACTGCTTTAACTTGTCTTAACTTATCTTACTTTCACTCCAATGATGAATGATGACATTAGTAACTCATTCGTCAGCAAAGTTGAAAAATAAATACTGTCATAATTTCCTTGCCGTTGGATCTCAAAACATGGGAATATGCTTCCTTAAAGATACAAAAAATCTAGTCTCCCAATGTTTCTCATCTAAAAAGATATGTATGGTGCATAGAATTATTACCCAGCTGTACAATGTATGGGGTTGTCTGTTGCTCTGTCCTCGGTCAGTTATTGCAACCATCAGCAGAGTGCACACATTGCTAAACCCGCAACATCTCCCACCTACTGTTGCTCGATGAACTCTCTCTTCACAAACGCACTTCCACCCAATAGAAACATAACACCCAAAGGCCAAGCGACGGCCCTCATAAAAATTCTTTCCGCCATTAGGGACTCCGGAGTGATTTTCCCCCCGTTGGCATTACGAATATGAAATACCGAGGAAAAGGAGCACTGAATGGCACGTCGTTGGAGGACTGTTTGCGCGGAGGAAGAAGCTGCTTTTATGGTTGTTGCCGCGAGTGACATCAGGACTAGGATCGGGCAAGAGGACTGTGTCGTGCGATGTTAGGTTCAGTTGCCGGAACGATTCAAATGGGGATGCTGCGTTATGAATTGTAGCGCTAGAAGCTAGAATTCGGTGATTGGAGAGCGCCAGCTAATGTTCACGGAGTACTACAATCTACTGCGATCGCAGACGATGTAAATAACGGTGCACGCTCGAAGTTGTGTCGGCGGTGGACTGGGTCGTCGCGTTCTTGTTAGGCTCTTGTTAGGTCACGGCTGCAGTCTTCCACAGTAGGTCGCGGTTTGGCAATAAAGTTCTCAGAAGATAAAAAATCTTGCAGTGGCTGCTGGTTAGCATCTTGTATCCAAGTTTCGGACCCTTTTATCGTACAATACCGTGAAATGGATGTTGTGCGGGGGCGTCATTTTCAATAGGAAAATTCATTGAGTAGGTACTTCCTACCGCTCGCGTGAAGCACTTTCTGCAATCCCGCAACAGACACAGCGGAAAGTCGACGTGTTTTTGGTAGGGCAGCACGTGGATGACCCCCATTCCTAGATATTATTGTCTAGCATTAGAGGTGTGCACCCATCACAGGTCTCTAACAACTACATTACATAATAAGAATACATACCATCTCATACTACACACCATTCGATAAGCATACGATATGGTACCATACCCTACGATACCTCAAACATCATCGCTCAACAACCAGTCAACACGAAATCATCTTCTCAAACATCTCGTTTTCTTTTTCTAACTTTTGGATGTGATGTGCGTAAATGCGATTATTTTGACAACACCTCTCTCGTCTTCGTATCATATCTCGCGCTGGATTATCTGCTCTCAAAATCTCCATGTCAGCATCGGTGTTGATTCGAATTCGAGTGACAGTTACCATGTTGATTGTCCTGAATCATCGGTTTTCCCGGGTGTGCGCCTTGTCAACTCGTGCCATTTTGCCAAGATTGAATTCCGGTGCGTTTCAAACGAGGCCCCGACACCTAGCGTTGCCGCATACCGAGCGTAGCTTTGCCAGATTGTTTGCCACATCAACGTCGAACGATCAAGATAACACACCACTTGAGAAATTGACTGTGAAGGAGCTTAAAGTAAAACTGAATGAACTAGGGCTGCCAACATCGGGTCTCAAATCTGAGCTCATACAGCGGTTAGGGTCCAGCCAAGAGGTTTCCTCGCACGACAGTGTTGACAATCAAACTATAAAGACATCTCCTCAACGAAAAAAGCCCAAGTTCCAGCTCAATCCAAACTGGAAGACGGAATTCAATGCCACTGCCCTTCAAGAAGAATTTGACAATATTGCAAAGAAAGACGGATTCGATGCATCCACTGCATACTTTGCGGACGATGCTACATTTGAAGATGACTTTGAATACGACGACTTCATCGATGAATTGGAAAGCGGAGAAGATGAAGAAGATGAGGTTCAGGAAGCAACCATGCCAACAGCAAGTCAAAGTATGGAGGAACGAATGGCTGCGGCGAAACGTGACTTGGCCCGAGGTAGAGTATCGGTTCCAAAATCTTTGGATACGTTTTCGCAAGAAGTGACTTTCGAAGGTCTCCAAAAGCTTGGGTTTCGTAGAGAAATCAATCCCTTCGGAAATGATGAGACTCCCAGACGAGAACAGTTCAAAGTCATTTCAGGGGCCATGACGTGTTCAGGGTGTGGATCTGATTTTCAGAAAGACGATGAACTACGACCTGGATTCTTGCCCTTTGAGAAATACGAGGTGCAGGAGAAGCTGTCGAAAATTGAAGAGGTTCAGAAGATGCAAGATAAGGCAAATTCAAAGGAGTGGACTCCGGAAGACGAGGTTGAGTACTTGCTCAGACAAGCGGATCCCAGCAATGGGGAGGAAGGCGATGAACTACTTGGCCTTACCGTGGAAGAAATGGCTGAGAAGTTGGGGCTGGATCTGGAGGTCTTGTCGAGAAGAAAGGTTCTATGTAAGCGTTGTCATGGGCTCCAAAACTTTGGGACAGTAGAACAAAAATTGCGTCCGGGGTGGACAGACGAGCCTACCTTGTCCCAGGAACAATTTAGGAAGCTCCTTTTGCCTTTGAAGCAAAGAACGGCTGTCATACTTGCCTTGGTGGACTTGTTTGATTTTAGCGGGTCGGTGTTGCCCGAGTTAGATGAAATAGCAGGCGATAATCCCGTGATTCTTGCGGCGAATAAGGCAGACTTACTACCGTCCGCCATGGGTCAGACACGCGCAGAGAACTGGGTTCGAAGAGAACTGGAGTACATGAACGTGAAGTCGATTGCCAATATTGGAGGTGCTGTACGACTAGTCTCTTGTAAGACTGGACTTGGGGTAGCTGCAATGATAGAAAAGGCCAAATCTCTCGCTATGGATTTGGATTGTGATATTTATGTTGTTGGAGCTGCAAATGCTGGAAAGGTATGTAGTTGTCTTGTAGTTCATACATTTACGCATGGAATTTTTGTGCTGCAAAAATTCAAACCGACTTTCTTCCTGTCTCTTCTGATCACAAGTCAACTTTGGTTAACTATCTTCTTGACGAGAACAATCCAAACAAAAGCACGAAATTCGAGGGGAAGAAACGAGCTGGGAATGCAAACAAATGGAAGGGTTCTGTGACAACTAGCCCTCTACCGGGCACCACGCTGAAGTTTATAAAAATTGAGCTAGGTGGTGGGAAACTTCTTTATGACACTCCAGGTTTGCTTATTCCAGGTTCATTGACAGACAGGCTTACTCCAGAGGAGTTGAAAATTGTGGTTCCCAAAAAGTAAGTCTGAATGCGTGTAGTGTGAATAACAGCAATCCTGTAACCAATGCCCGCTTTCTATATCTATATTCAAATCTTATACTTCCTAAAAAAGACAAGTTGAACCCATAACATTTAGAGTCGCATCTGGAAAAGTATGTCGCTAATGATGTATCAAGTGTTCCGCTGTGTTACGTGCAATTCTTGTTTAATCTCAAAATTATCTCGTTCTGAATGCTGTGCATGAAACAGTGCGTTCTTGTTGGCGGACTTGCTAAGATTGAACTCATTGGAGATAGCAAGCCCTTTTTGTTTACGTTCTTTGTCGCAAATGATATTAAATTACATCCCACTGATTCGGCCAAGGCTGATGAGTTCATTGAGAAGCATGTTGGCACTTTGCTCAAACCGCCATTAGAACCAGGAAAAGAACGAATGGCTGAAATAGGAGAGTTCGAATACCATGAAATTGACATCGAAGGGAATGGGTGGAAGGAAGCTGCGGCAGATATTACGTTACGTGGACTCGGATGGGTGGCAGTTACAGGTGCAGGCACTGCTAAAGTCAGAATCGGAGTTCCCAAGGGAATTGGGGTAAGCGTACGGCCTCCGCTCATGCCGTTTGATGTTTGGGAGGCCACGGCAAAGTATACTGGAGGTAGAGCAGTAAGGAAAAGCTCAAAATCACGGAGTGGTAAAAGGAGAAAGGGTGTTGGACGAAACTAGCGGCACCTGATGACTTAGTAGCTTTGATTACCGAAGTCATAATATTGTAACCGCGTTAAGTGCTCAAGATCCTAGAATATATTTGCCTGGTCATTGTCCTAAAGCTTGGGCCTCTCTTGAGCAACCACTTTCGGTGTTGGCGGTGGACTTTGAAATGGAGGCACAAACATAAATCCAGCTACAGAATGCAGTACAACAGATGATACTTGTACCACGGCAATCGCCATTGGTTTTGATCTACATTTCGTAGAAGGAGTCAATCTTGTCTTCTTTGTCGGACATTGCGGCGTCATCACTTCGTAAATTGCGATTACCGGCAATGCTGATAGGGACTTCTTGCTCGAACTGTTCATTTGAGATAGCTTGGACGAGTTCTTCCTCTACAGCAATAGCATCTACTTCTGACTCCGGCGCTTCATACTCGCTGAAGTCCGTGTCAACATCGTCATTAATAGCCACCTCCACGGACTCGACGAGAGAATGTTTGCTTGGTTTTGACTGCTGCCTGAGCCTCACCTCCAAGCCGGACAGGATTTCATCGTAACCTTGACGGCACCACTACGTTTCGATGAATTGTATTCAGTTGATACAATGCAATGAAGCAACATAATGCCAACTAATCAAAACGATTCAACATTCAGTTCAAAACCGCCAGAGCTCCTTTCTTTCCTTACCTGAGTAATTTTTGGCCTTGCATTGCCATTTTTCATCACCTTCTTGCAACTTTCAAATGAATCAGACTCGGATTTCTGCGCTCCATTTGAACACATCGAGACGCACTGATCAAAAGCCTTTTTGCGTCCCTCGATGCAAGCCTGAAACAGCTGAGGGATGGGAGCAATGTCTACAAATGAAACACATTAGTCATCCTGTGACAAAGTTCGTATTCATTCAAAGCTGGAAAATACTATCTCACTCGCTGCTTTCTTGCAAACGGAAGACGAGACATCGTTCAAAACCTTGGAACGAATGCTTTGGCAACTTGATTTACAATCGCCTACAGATTTGGCGACGCATGGCCCTCCAAGGACGAGGACGAGGACTTGAATGATCAATTTCATGTTACTTCGGTAGCTTGTATTCGTAAAAATAGCGAGGACGACTAAAGAGTGAAACTCAGCAATAATTTATTCGAAACACACTTTCGACATATTTTTAAAACAAACAAGGATTTCGTATCTGTTTACGTTCGATAACAAGCACTGTGACACGTACGAGGAAATAAAAACAGAAGACAACCGACTTTGGGTCTAACGGACGTCAAGGCATCTGGGTCGGATAGTATCATCCCTTTTTAGAACACTACAAATATAATGCTTACTGCTAGTTTTTGAACGACCCCGAATGTCACGCCAGAGCACTAAAGAGCTGTTCACCTCAAAAGCAACTCTATGAACTACACAATGGCATTGTCAAGTTGGCACTTAGCTCTCTTCACAAGCCATTCTTTGAATCAATTCCTAACAAGTATCCCACACTCTATCGCAACACAGCCAATTCATCTTAACAACCGCATCCACGAGCTTCATCTAAATTGGCAGGTGCCTGTGACAACTTAATATCAATCACATTCGATCCCCCCGCTGCACCTCCAGCCCCATTGGCAGCATCAGGACTTCCCGGCAGACTAGTCGCCAACTTCCGAAACAAACTCTTGACATTATACCCTGCCTTAGCACTGCATTCCATAAAAAGCAAACCGTCCTTATTCGCCTTCTCTTCCCCCTCTTCTGTCGAAACCTGACGCTTATCATTTCCCAAGTCAGTCTTGTTCCCAACAAGGCAAATAACCACGTCACTACCCCTCTCGGCTCGGACATCCTCCACCCACTTCGAAGTATTAAGGAACGACGCACGATTGGTCACATCATACACCACCACAGCCACGCTAGAATCACGAATGTACGAGGGGATAAGACTGCGGAATCGCTCTTGACCCGCCGTATCCCAGAGCTGCAACCGTACCGTTCGGTCTTCTAGGTACATGGTTTTGGAGAGGAAGTCAATGCCGATGGTGGCTTGGTAGTGTCTGTCGAAATTGTCGTACATGAACCGTGTGATGATGGATGTCTTTCCGACGGATTGATCGCCGAGGAAGACTAGTTTGTATTTTGCGAGGGGGGCCAGTGTGCTGGCGAAAGGGCCTTTTTTTGTTGCGGAGGAGGCGGCAGCGGTGGGTTGGGCGGGGCGTGTTGGGGATGATGCGTTTTCACTCATTGTTGGGGTGTTGGTGATGACAAAACGGGTTGTGCTAACGAAGAATTACTGTGTTTTTGACGGAAGTAGGAGGGAGATTGTTTAATTGTGAATCACAGTTCAACCCTTCAATAAATTTCAAGGCACAAAAGTATGACAATTGACATCTATCAGATCGTGTCTTCTTACTAGTACACGGTGACATTTAATGAATGAACGAGAACAAGCTTTCGTGACATGGAACTTATGACGACATATCAGACAATGGGCCGTGTATGACAGTCCCCACATTGAAGACGACAATGGGGGTCCGGTGATTACGCAAACTTTTGACACCAAGCCTCAAGAATAGAACCCATCTTCTATAAAAAAAAAAGAATGCAAGCAAATGGCAACTCTGCCCATTGCCCGCAGCTCTTCCCCCCACACAGGAACCTACAACTCGCACGACAAACGGGCTCGGCAAGAAACCGAATCCGCCAGGATTTCGCCGTGTCGAGCATCGCCAATTTTCAAGGCTAGAGGCCAATATTACTCACGTCTGTAGGGTTAGCGTTCCTTTCTATGTTATTCCACGTTATCGGGTTCAATGGTTAATCGGGTATGCGTTCATTGGCGGGCTGGGGCGAGCAGTGACAAGATCGTCTTCTCAATCTTTTTATTGTGTAGGAGTTGCGTGGCGTAGCCGTTGGGCGTGGTGGAATTGTATTGTAGATAGTTCAGGATAGCATACAACAGGCCTCACACAACAAACAACAATACATACCTACTACGATACGTAATGTACAACAGCGTGCAATGACGAACGGAATGAGAGTTTTAGTAGGCAATTTCACAATTTTATTCGTGAAAGAGCCTTCCAATATTTTAGTGTCCCTATAGCCTATTTTTCTAGGTCCTTCTTTAAATTATAGGCTAGAAAGGCGTGCCCCATTCCCAACAGTTTTCTAAGCCCTATTTTGCCATCAACATCTACATTTGTTTCCCATCAGAGCAAGCAATCATATGCCACTTTCATCGTAATGGATGGCAGCCAATGACAATGACAACATAATGGATGGCAGCCAATGACAATGACAACAAAAACTATGCGGGAAGTTGGCGGCAGCGCGGCAAATTTGGCAATTTAGAGCTCTGTTTGATGCTTGAAACAAAGACTTTGACAAGTTGCTGGCAATGGTCACAGGCAGCAAATACAAGCAGCACCGCAGCATCAACAAGGGCACGGGTGCACCGACGTGTGGACAAACATAGGTCCGATTGGAGAGCAGTGTTCTCCTCCTGCTTGCTGCGTAATGATTGCTGTAGTTCTCCGATGTGTGGTCTTCGTGTGGCCGTGTTCGAATTGCAAGGAGGAGCCAGGGATCAACTTAGAGGGACTGCCCCCCCCTGCGATAGCATTGTCGTATCAGCCGCGGGTCTCTCAGTCCTTCTTATCTTGGCCCTTCCTGAGGTGTCGTGCGTGCCTCTTCTTCCCCCTCTTACTAAAGAACTGCCCCTTCTTGGCTCCTCTCTTCCCCGGTGGCTCTGGTGGTTCCTCCCCCTCCATAGAGGTTTCATTTGCAATAAGAACTGCCGTGGACGGGTTCAATTTTGTGAACATTCAATTAATCTGTGAGCAGAACGGATTTAAATGACTCATTTGCAAATGATTTGTCATGTGTCTCACCTTCGTAACACGCGTAGAATAACCGTCAGATGCCCCGCGTGCGGTCGCGGAATATTAAGGACTCGGCGGCGACGTTCGAGCGCTCGTTTCATTGCTATTATTGTGATGGTGGCAGGGTGGGTTCGTTGTGGAGATGTGGCCGTGCCTCAATTATTGGCAACGGGATGCCTGTTTCGATGATTCTCCCCTGTTGGATAGGGAACTAGGGAGATGTTGTGGAAGGGGGAAGGACTGTGGTGTCTCTAGTTTTGGAGGAACTGCCATTTTTGGGTTGATGCAGCTTTGGCCATGGTGGTTTTGGCTTTGGCTGGTCGCACGTAATTCAGCAAATGTGGCATGATGGGACCATCAGACCCCCAATCACAAAATACAGTCGCATTTTCTAAGGGCTGCCCAATGTGACTGTATTTTGCAATTCTGCATGGTATTGACTTTGGGGCATACAATAGATGAATCAAATGGGGGACGATCGATTTGTGGAACACTTGAATTGACAGGGGTATGTGTGTTGTGAGACTGGCATCAGTTCAATCTCCCACACTCACACTCGCCCAAGAAGTCAGAGTCAACTTGATCTTACACCTTTTTGATATAAAGCTAAGTAATCTAGATAAGGATTGTACTGTTGTCACCCCTAATGACAACAAAAGCTATGCCCTCCCCAATATATTCCATTATTGGGTGACAAGGAAGAAGAGGAAGTCAACTCGGAAGACGAGACATTAGAGTCCATTGCTCAGAATGCACATGCCGCTGATTGCGGCACAGCTCATGAAGTTGCCCCTTCCCGAGTTGCCACTGCAGTTGCAGACCCCCCACACTCTGCTGCTGCAGTTGTCATTGCAGATGCAGATGCTTTGCCTCTGGCTTTGCTTCCTGCTCCCCCAGATGCGGCTGCAGTTGCAAGTGCTTTATCTCCAGCTGCTGTTGCACAAAATCCCCAAGCAGTAAGCCCCCAAGCTGGCAGGCTGCTGGTTGAGGTTGTGGAGGGAGGTGAGGACGGGTGGAAAGGATAGAGGTGCTGATTTGAGAAGGTTTCAAGCAGGAGAATGAGGCCATCCTGTTGGTAGGTCCAACTATAGCATGCAGGAACTGAGCACAGGCTTGAGTTGATTTGTCAGTATGTGTCCATTTCAAGGACAGAATGGGATCTTGTTTAGATCGCCACGCTCAATTCCATCCAGAGTTGGGGAGGACAGGAGATCAATTGAAGAAAAGTTCAATAAACTGTCAAGAGCAAAAGCCTCAACTGGGGAACCTAGCATTCCTCCCATCATCCAGGAAGCAAACGAGATAAGGTTGCTTATAATTGAAAAGTCTGATGGAGCCATCATGGTATTTTATATTTATGGTCGATTTTGATCACTTTCTGCAAAATGGTCACCAAAAAATGGCCTATATAATATAGTTTATGGACGTTTGGAGAACACAAACAAGATTTTAAACGTTTCGAATCTTAAAATGTAAGAATAATTTATATTAATGTCCGTATACATATAAACGGGTTATATAAATTGAAATTACTAGATATACAGTATATTGATTTTTAGGAAACTTACTATGTTTAAATAAATCGACAAAATTTGATAGTATTATTTTATATTAATGGCTGTATATCAAAGTCTGACATGTCAACATGTCTGCATATAAGCTAATGTTTGTCCGTTTATTTTTATTAATGTCTGTATATCATTTAATCACACATTTCTTGCCTGCTGCGTAACAACCATCCTGTAAGCATTCAAATTGTTATATACATAATCATGGGGTATGCTTATTCACATACGTACATGAATACTAAAAATATCATACTATACGGGTCTACACATATTAGGGAATGAAGGTTTTGATAAACAAAAATGCCCGTTTTCGTGCACACATTTTAAATATCCGTTGGTTGCTCACTAATTTGTGCCACATCGCTAATTTTTTGTATGGTAAGGTACCACCTTAATGGTACGATACAATACCACACCCACGCTGCATGCAGGCTGCTCCAGAACTGCTTTCCACCACCATGCAAATATCAGCCCAATTAGAATGACCGACGGCATCATCGGATTGTGATGATGCAATACCACCATGATCGCATCTTGAAGGGACGCCTTTTTGGTAGAGTAGATCGTGAAATGTGCTTGCTGTGACTGTTTTTTTCACGTGCAGCAGCATGAATGTTTTTACATGTGAGCCGGAACAAATCGGAACGACGCTGATCAAGATGGGCCTGAATGACTCCCAATATGGAGTTGTCACATTGGGGAAGTCGTTTTTACGCAATCGTCGCGAAACTTTATTACGCAACTGCACTGTCACGCTACTTTGTTTGTGCAAAATCGATTTGTTATGTACATAACTCGCGGCACAGGTACGTCTGTTTTATGTATATCAATTGTTTATGTACATAACGTGCATTATTTAATTAACACAACTGCAAACTCCTTTGTTTGCGAAAAATCGATATGTACATCGATATGTTATGTACATAACCATGATTGATTGAAAAAAAAGGTATGTTTATGACATTATTATGTATATAACAGCACATGTTCATGACATTATTATGTATATACCAACAAATCGCTTTTTTTCTGCCCCTCTGTTTGGTGGGCCACATGTGAAATGATCCCATACAGGTACATTTATGTCTTTCTTATGTACATACCAACATATGTTTATGTCGTGGTTATGTATATACCAACAATCACTTTTTGGCATCCCTTTCTGGCCACATGTGAAATGGTCACACCTAGGTGTGTTTATGTCCTTGTTATGTATATGCGACACATGTTTATGTCATTGTTATGGATATACCAATATATGTTTTTCGGACGCTTTTATGGCATCATGATTGATTGATCGAAAGTAAAGGTATGTTTATGACATTATTATGTATATAACAACACATGCTCATGACATTGTTATGTATATACCAACAAATCGCCTTTTGGAACTCTACCCCGTAGGGATGCAATTTGATAAGGAACACTCGACGGGACTTGTATGGGGACAACAAGTTTCGCGCTATTGAGATGAAGTATGGTAATGGGACTAAGACGGATAACTTCTTGATGTTCTCTGATTGACATGTTCAATTACAATTCAGACGAAAAGGGAGATTGGCGACGGGATATGTAAGTATGACTGAATTTTTGGAGATCTCAGCAAAGCATGGTGATGATGTTTTTCGGATAGGACATGAAAATAGGTGTCGATGTTTGGGATGTGGACTGAGGTACTTCGTGTTTTTGCACAGAAGTCTGGTGACGATATAGGTTGAGATGTCAGTGCGTCGCGGTTTTTGGAGAGGTGGCAACAATGTCGATATTTTTGGTGTTTTGCTCTGGTGATTTTTGATTGCGCAGAAGTCTCATGTCGATATTTTTTGAGATCACGTTGAAGCAAGGAGTCGATGTTTTGAGATGGGGCAATAATGATGATGAGGATATTTTGGTAGTTGCGCCCTGGTGTTTTTGATTGCACAGAAGTCTCATGACGATATTTTTGGAGATCACATTGAAGCAAGGAGACAATGTTTTGAGATGGAGTTTAATGACCTCTTCGATTCGCCAAGGCCAGGATTGTTTGTTTTCTGTGAAAGGGTTCGAGAGGAAGCATCGCGCTGGGTGAGGTTACACAAGGACACATTGAAGGAAGCAAGGAGACGATGTTTTGAGATGGAGTTTAATGACCTCTTTGATTCGCCAAGGCCAGGATTGTTTGTTTTCTGTGAAAGGGTTCGAGAGGAAGCATCGCGCTGGGTGAGGTTACACAAGGACACGTTGAAGGGGAATTTCAAGCACCGACAAAAAGGAGCGAGGTGGCTTGGCCTGAAATACCCTCCGATTTTGATGAATGGGCTCCACCGAAGAAGAGGAGGACTCAGGGTAAATGACAACACTCAGAGCGCAGAGTATGATATTTTTCGTAACGAGAGGTAAGTTTATGATTTGTTATATATATAACTTTGTGTCGTGTTGGTGAACTATGGATAAGACAGTTCTCTCTTTTTTGGCCAACCAATCAGGTTATGTTCGTAACGTTGTTCTATATATCCGCGTGATCATCTGTATTTCTCAGACATTGAAGACATCTGAACAAGCAAAGGTTAGTTATTGCAGAGGTGATGTATTGAGGTTTTTTCTGGAGAAAAGTGACGAACTTGACCATTTTTCTGAATGTGTTATGTTCGTGACGGAGTTATATACATAATCGCGTGGATAAAGTGCCCCAAGGGTTTTTCCCACAGTGATACCAGCCACCTGCTGTGGTTTTTTCACCCAACCCACTCAAAACCCCAGAGTTCTTTGTCATGTGTGAAGGAGAATTGGGGGTAGTAGTAGAATAATGAAATTTATTGTAACAGGATAGTATTTTGGTGGCATTTTATAACATATAAACTGATAAATCCAGTGACAATTTTGCAGAAAGTGACCAAAGTGACCAAAAATATCTCAAACCCCACTGGGTTGGACGAAGAAGGCTTTGCTGCAGAAGATGCTGATGAGGCAGATAAAAATGGAGACGAAAATGAGGATAGGTCTCGTTGGATAGAAGTAAATGAAAACAAAGGAGGTCAGATGAATGCTGGAAGTGTCGCCAGTAATTATCGTGGAGGTGTCATAAGTTGTTGATTGTTTGTCACTTGATCTGTAACATTTACTTTTTTACTGTCCTTTCCTCACCCACTTGTAGACTGTCACTCCTATTACTAATCCCAGGGGATGCTGTCGTAGAGCGAGACATCCAAGATATGAAGAACCATCATTCTCCCAAATGATGTTGATGATTTCAAATCCACAAAACCAGGTGCAGAGGCGCCAAGAACATGATGAAGAGAGAGAAGAATACAGGACAAGGTGTGAAGACCAACAAGAAGCAATGAGACAACAGTCTCAATTCATGACAATAATAATGCTGGCAACGATGAGAAACAACAGGAATCTTCCTTCCGTTACCCTGACTCTTCCTCCATTTGATTTGAATAGCAATGGTGCACATGGGCAAAGGCAGCAAGAAGGAAGTTGAGAGAGGAGAAGAAAAGACTGATGAGAGTGAAGGAGAGGCAGACAATTAACAACACAGATTTATGTTTATTCCTTGGGAGAATATCACATAAATGTTTCTACCTGCTGAGAAAACAAGTTACTTTACATGAACTGAGTGATATTATGATTAGCATTAATGTTATTGACAATTGTTTTAGAGAATCGAGTGTACATTTACAGAAATAACACATACAAATTATCCAAATTAGAATATTTATTTATGGTTCTTGGACAGACTCTATGTTTGCATCAATATCTAAATGCGACATGTATACGGTTTGAATGGGAATATCAAGCTCATGTAGCTGTGATACCGGCAACTCTACAATTTTGAACCAGCTTGTTGCAGGGTCGATGATTGTGACGCACATGAAGTCAATTTGTGTCTTGTCCTTGCCCTTGAGGGTGTACGGTCCCATGAGGTCCACACATCATGCCTCCCATGGGTTGGTGATTGCAAGTTTTGTTGTCAGTTTCCCGTATTTTAATTGTCTGTGCTTGTTCACCTGGAAACTGTGACACTTTTTGACATGTGATTGGACTGTCATTCTTAGACCTTTCAATACATCGAAAGACGAAGAGTTTCTTTGGCCCCGGGGTGTCGTAGGTAGTGGTGAAACCAGGCTACCGCACGGTGTTGGAGGCTTTTTGGAATAACCAATTTGCCTTCCTTACAGAGTACTTTAATGTTCTCAATTAAGTGAGTTGAATAGCCTTTGCTTAGCAGGCTTCCGTCTTCTTGTTGTGCCTCCGCTATCTCTCTGTTTGTGAGTGGATAGATGGAGTCCTCTTCTTTTCGATTCACAAACACGTGGTTCATGGATTCCTCGGTGGTTACTAGGGATGCTTCTGGTTTTGCTGTGTTATGATAACACCAGCATTGAACAAAAGTCATCCATGTTGACCTGTCATTTGCAACGGGTCCATTGTCCAGTCATGAGATGGCATCCGCAACTGTATTGTGGATGCCTTTGATGTACACAACGGTGGGGCCATACTCTTCTAAGAGTAATCTCCAGCGGTACACTCAATCAGAGGTCAGACCTAGAGCATCCTGCATTAGATTTTTGTGGTCAGTGTAGACCGTAATCTGTTGTCCCCAAAACATGCCTTTGAACTCTTTCAGTGTTTCTACTATGGCCAGTAGTTCTTGTTCTGTCACGCTATATTTTTGCTGCGCCTGACTCAGTTTTCTACTGAAGAACACCAGCGGCCTGTTGGTTTGAGTAATTACGGCACCCAATTGAAATTTGGAGCTATTTGTGTACATCTGAAATCCCTGCAAGTAGTCAGGGTAGGCCAAGGTAACATCGCGAGCGATTGTTGCCGTTACAGTGTTGAATGCTTGCTGGTGGATGTTGTCCTAGTGCCACAGCTTTTTCTTAGTTTTGTTAGCACTTGTGACTTTGGTGCGTCCACACTAACCAACTAAGTTGGTTAATGGTGCAAGTATTTCACTGTGTCTTGCCCAAATGTCTCCATAGTACTGGACCATGCCCAGAAATCTACAGAGTTGTTTAACATTATGTGGCGGGGTTAATGAGAGGATCGCCTGTACCTTCTTTGGTTGTGGCTTTATACCATCTCTGGATAACACACATCCTATGTATTCTGTCTCCACGGCACAGAAAGATGACTTGCGTGCATTCACTGTCAAGCCTGTGCCTCGCAACCTGATGAAACACATCTTAGTTTATTAACCAGGCTACCCTTGCTGATACATAATAAGTCATCAAGGTAAGTTCAGACAAACTCAAGGGTTGCCATTAGCTCAGACATCTTAGCTTGGAAGATGTCGGGAGAACATGCAACACCCATAGGTAGCCGTAGGTAAGAGTACTTACTCCACGGAAAGATAATGGTGCATATCTTGGATGCATCTGGATCCAATCTAATGGTGTAATAGCCCATGTTGAGATCAAGGGCTGTGGCATATGTAAAGCCTTCTAGTTCCTGTAGAACAGTGCTAATTTTGTGAATAGGAAACGGTTTTCTCACTATGCGTTTATTTACTTCCCTAAAATTGCTGATAACCCATACCGTGTTGTCTTTCTTTGGAATTATGAATGTTGGCAAGGTCCATTCAGAATCGTCTTGCCATTTGAGTACCCTTAAGTCACATAGTCTCTGTGCCTCCCTCTTGGAAGTTTCTACATGCTTCTTGGGTATTGGAAACGGCCGGCCATGATATGGCTGTGCTCCTTCCTTCAACTGGAGGGATACCTGCCTACAATCCCAGTCACCTAGTTTCCCGCTGAATAGCTCCTCAAATTCTTGTGGGAGCTCCAGTAACTTTGCTTGTTCTGGGTTACTTTGGTGAGTGCAGTTGTCCTTGACAATTGCCCTGAGATCCGCTTTTTCATACTTAGCGTCTAGTATGTGTATGAGGCGTTTTGTTGCCTCGAGTGTACTCTGGTGTTCTTTGGATGTGTCTTGGTAGATGCTATTATTCATCGTCCAAGCCCAGTCAACTGTCGCTCTTGCTTTTAGTTTGTTGATGTCTCTCATTGGCAGTGAGATGTCATCTACTGTGATTTCTTTTGTCCGAAAGTCTAGGACAACTACTAACTCTTTCAAGGTATTACTACCAAGAATGAGGTCAAACCCTGGTTTGGTCATGCTATCCTCTTTGTATTCCACAACATTGGGTTGCAGAAAGTACTCCTTGCTATTGGAGTACTCAAAGAATTTAACCCTGATCTTTCCCCGTCCAGTTGTCTGGAAGCTCCCATTTGACGTATGCCAAGACTTTGGCACCTTCCTAGTCAGGTAGGGAAAGGGTTTGTCTTTTCCTTTTGGTAGGAAAATAAGGTCTCCATCAGACCCAGAGTCCAGTAGGACTTTGATTTTGTTACTGGGGTGACACCTCAGAGGTTGTTTGTATGCTCTGGAGGATTGACTTTCAGTTGCTGGTTCCATTATGGCTATTAGTGCCGTAACACCAAGGCGGTCCTTGGTGTGGGATGCAACCACTTGTCCTGGTTGCTTGAGACTGTAGTTTACACTGGGAGTATTAGTACTGTCCTCAGTGGCTGTTGTTTTATTATTGACATTGTTTTTGTCATAAGTTTTTTTTGAAATATTTGAGGTTGTTGTCTCTATATTGCCTCGAATTTTTAATTCAGACTATTTTGTTTTGGAACAAGATTTTTTGACGTCTTCTCTTTTGTGACAGTCAATTAATTTTTTACTTTTATTAGTGTGGATAGCTTTATTCGGACTGGGGGTAGTGTAACTGTCAACTGCAGTATTTAGTTTACGTTTCTTACAAGTATGTAATTCTCCAGTGCTATCCGACCCGCACCTTCACGAACTGCCGTCAGAGTCACTGTCACTTTCTGAGTCATTGGCGCGGCGTTTCTTGGGCTTGCTAGACTTCTTGTGGAGTGCTTTTTTCAACTCCGCCTCGACTATCTGTGCAAAGTTTGCACCCTCCGGTTTCCTTTCTTTGGAATGGGGCTTACCTGTGCCCCCATTCTTCTTGATCAGAGTACCGTCTTTGTTATAACGGCAGCAGTCACGTGTGTTGTGACTTTTGTGTGTCCCGCATCCTTCTTGCATAGCACACAGTGCTTCTCAGTCCAGCCCACCTTCTTGGTTTCTTTGGGATGCGGGAGTTTATCGACTCCATCTTGCGCTTCTGATCAGCCCCTTTGCTTTGGTCATGCTGGAAGGCTTCACATCAAGTTCCGCATTATTCTCAATATTCTCTAGGACCAAGAGAAGGGCCCTAGTACTGACCGGAGTGGTGTTCTCAGTCAAGTCGTATTGGGTCTACCACTTGGCCAGACACATGCGCAACAAGTGAGTCGCAAGGTCGGCGTCATCCAGGGGCAATACTTTCTTAGTAGCCTGATTTGCCTTTGGGCTGTAATACAGGCAGGGCAATGTCTCGAGGTAGCTATTGAGCTGCTCCACTCGAACAAAAAACTGACATATTGAGACCCTGTTGGGCTTCTTCAACGTGTTCGTTATGCAGTACTTGAGGGCCTCACCCGCGTCATGACAGAACAACTGTAACAGGTGAAACGTGATGCACTCGTGAAACGAGTCCCAAGTCTTGGTGGGAGTCTTCATGTGTGTGACCCCTTTAATGTCTTCCCAAGGAGCGCGAGTCACTTGGGCCTTGATGATTTTTCCCAGGGCTGTCGGGCCTTGTCCGAGAGGAGGTTTCCATACAGCTCAAAGGGCTTGCTCCTGCCGTTGTGACGGCGAGCTTTGCGGCTTCTAGAGCCTTTAGGGCCTTGTCGTATATGGCCTTTGCTTCAGCTAGGGCAGGCGATACAGCCTTGGTGGTAGTACCGGGTGCATCTCCTTTATTGCCCTTCTTCTTTTCTCGGAATTGCACAATTGCGGGTACTCCCCCTTTGTGATCTCAGCATCAAGTTTAGCTGTCTCAACAGCCCTCTCTGCCTCAACGAAGCTCGTGTCGAGCCCCATTTGCTTGCACGCATGAATTGCCAAGCGTACATGCAGAAAGAATTGGGCGGGAGTCCCGGACGCCCATACTGCCACCTTTAATTCATTCCCCATGTTGGGCAGAGTCAACTTGAAGTAGGTGGTCTTTTTGCTCTTCTTGAGGGCATCCTGCACAGGATCCTGCTCGGGAATGTAGCGTACGGGGGAATTCTTTCCTCCGACGCCACGTTCACACTCAATCCACTTGAGCCCTTCAGGAAATGCCTTCACGGAGGACATGGCTCATAGCTTCTCTCCTAGACTAGTTCCTAATAAAAGTTTCTTGTAGGAACTTCTTGGAGGGCTGAGGAAGAAGTCATTCGTATGGGGGTGTGCGATGAACGTAGTACCCTGCGTGATAAAAATTTGTTTTTCTCGGCCACCTGTGGGTCGTCGGGAGAGCCTTCTTGTGTGGTAGTGAGATGAATTTACCGAGTTTGGCTAGCATACGATAGTGACCTAAGCCAGAAGTAGTTGAAAAGTAGTTGAAGATAAAGAAGTAGAAAAGGGTATTCCAGCTGATTGGACATTATTTTTATGAGCTATTTAATTGGGTGAGGATGAGGAGTGCAAACTATCAGTCCTCATGCTTTTAACATGAGATTTTCATGGTAAATTGATTTGTGTCACAATTAACTATTTGTGAAGTGTTTACTGTGAAAACTTATCTATAACATCAAGTGTTTCTATGTGAGAAGACTTGTTGTGATGTGAATTATTTTGTTGGGAAGTGCTTCTTGTGATGTGAAGTGTTTTTCTGTGAAAAAACGATTCATGTCTTCTCGTGACAACACTTTTTGTGAAGTGAAGTGTTTTATACTTCCTTTGTTGTGGAAGTTTATTGATTTGGGATAATTAGGTCCTGGTTTGGGTCTAACAGCCCGGAGAGCTACGTTGGCTCATGTCAGTACGTGACCATGCCAAATACAAACCAAGACTGTTTTCTGGCTTCATTCCAAAACAATTAAGCTTTTGAAAAAGTCTTGCTAGCAAGCAATTAGCAACAACAGGAAATTTGGAGCAGCAGGAGCAAGCATTTTTCCAACCAGGGTAAGTACAGTAAGAAAAGAATACCAGAAAAAGGTATCTTGTAAAGTTACAGATGAATCAGGCATACTCTACAATGTATTGCCTACTACTGCATACCATGTGCTTGCATACAAACAACTCACACACACATATCACACACAATTACTGGATTATTTATTTTATCAGGATCATTACCACAAAAGTGGGTTCTGTTTGTTGACATTGTGACACAACTCCAAGATTAAGCAGATGTCCTAGAAATGGAAGGGAGAGAGTCCAAAGCCCACCGCTGTGCCACTCAATGCCTATGTCGCCCTCTCATAACATTTCTGCAATTCAAAGAGATTATAATCTAACTGCATTGTGCATTTGAGAACACAGCATTGGGAGATTCTGTAGATTATGTTTGGGGGGAAACTGTGTCAAGTTGAAGATTGAAGAAGTTTGTCAAGATCAAGCTTGAAAAGTGTGTGAAGGATATCAAGAGTTCTGTGAATAGGACACTTAGTGACAAATCAGACATGGATAAAATAATAAGATTAAAGTAGATCAATGCACACAAAAAGACAAACCAAAAAATGAATTCTTTCCTATTTGTCAGTGCCCATTTGAATTGGGCATTAGCTGGATGAAAACATGGTTTTGGTCTCTGAGATTGTGGTTGTGGTGGGAGGAGAAAATAAGACTGTACAACCTTATTTGCTTGGATCTGATTTTCTGGCCAAAATCTTTTTCTGATTATATTCAATTCTTGGTAATGAGGATGAAATAATCATCTCATTCATATCTCTAGGTTGCAAAGCTTTTCAACAATAGTGTACACATCGCTGATAATGGATTGATGGAAAAGTTAGTTTGCTTTGAAATAGCCACAAAAATTGTATCCAGTCTTCCTGGAAAAATTAGATCAGTGCAAAATTAGTTTTACAGTCAATGACACAATGAGCTATAAGGCCCAAAGTAAATTTTTAATTCTGCAAAAATAAACAAATCAATTAAGTTCTTATTGTTTTGCTTTTCTAAGACCCATGAGAACAGAATGTTAGCTGCAATGGGGAGGTGACTGTGGTCTCTAAGGCATTGGGGGGTTAATAAAATGGACATAAAAGCTCTACTTCAGCATTGAACATATCTTTGAGAGACTTCATTGGGGCTGGTGTTGAAATACAGAGATTTCAAAAAGCAAGACACTCAGGCTCTCTGATTGACACATGCCGGGGCGCTATGATAGATGTATTGGGACTTTCTCATAGAAACTTTGAGGGATTTTTCTCTGATTCCTTGGTGGAGACTTTTCCCTCTTTCATTGGCATTGGGCCTAATACCTGAAGTCATTGTTCTATGATAACGTGCATGCTTTCTTTGTTAAAGCTGAAGTAGCTTTGAGTTTTTTCCATTTTCAGTCAAGTTACTTCATGAGTAATTTTAGCACCAAATAATCTAGCCAGAGATCTACCACAGCACAATGTCTTAATTCGGGTCAATGCTGACTTTCATGAAAAATGAGCAGCTGAACTCTTCTGATTCAGGTATTTCTTTACGAACAATTAGCTTGATGAATGGGTATTATGGATACCATGGTGTCTCCTAGAAGGTTGCCACATGAAATGTTTTTGCACTAAGTTTATAATCTATCTGAACACAGTATTGAAACATTACAAGGAAAAAAACACGAACACGATCATGATGGAAGTGATAATACTGTAAACGATTTTACCAGCCACTGAAGTGGAACCTGGTGTCTCCTAGAAGTTTGGTTTGCACTAATTTTATCTATCTGAACACAGTATTGAAGCATCACAAGAAAAAAAACATCAACACGATCACGATGGAAGTGATAATACTGTTAACCATTTTACCAGCCACTGAAGTGGAACCTGAAATGTCACTTTCTTCATCTGTAGATTGCTGCCCGGCAGTGTGTGGGCAAATAGAAGCATCAAGAGGCATATCATGCCCAGAATAAGAATTTCTAAGGTCATCTTGCAAAACCGCTGAAGTCCCATTCACCCCTTTAATAACAAGGTCTGCTTCGAGTGTACGATTTCGGTAGATCCATCCATCAGGTAAAGAAATATTGCCATTCACGAACAGATATGGAAGACTACCGTCACCACCATAAACATACCAATCACCAGGCCTTCCAATCATGAACGATTGCATGGTGTAGATTCGTTGGCAATTCGGCGCAACAAGCTCGTAAACGGTGGAACCTTCTTTCCAAACAGCGGTAACATTGCGCGTTACTTGATTTTCCTTGTAAGGGACACTTGACGTGATTGGCAATGTTGCCTGCTTTCTCATCTCAAAGCCACCGCCATCCGAAAACATAGCTCCGTAGGTGTATATTATGTCGTCGCTCGGAGTCACAGACGTGTCCTTTTGTTCTTGAAATTCGTCTAGCATCCACTGCCTCACACCGTTCCAAATAATGATTTGGGCGTCGTCTCCATGAATGGCACGAACGTCATCTTCTGTTACGTTGTAGAATCCTGGGTTCGTGGGACATACACCTCCCGTTCCATTCCAACTTACAGTAAGAGTGCCCGATGGAATACTACCCCATAATATTTCACAGTAAGTATGACCACTCAAAGATTGCATCTGAACCGGTGGGGACAAATGGTGTGACAGGAAGTTCGATGTTGACGCAAGTGTGTCTGTGTAACCCATCATCAATATCATAGATTACGTCACCATTTTTTGCTAGACATCATAGAAAAAATCTATGATTTTGCCACGTCGCAAGAAAAAGTCTACGCGGGAAAATGCTAACTAAAATAGCCGTCTTCGTGAAGATGGAGACAAAATCATAGAACGATTCTATGATATCGTCTAATACCAAAATCGGGCACGAAGACTGGGCACAAACATCATAGACGAGATATATCGTATATTGTACTTTACATAATTTTGTACGATAAAAGTAAAACTACCGGATTATTAAATATAAATGTTCTAAACAGGGTGTTACCTACTTTGGCTCAAAATTGCTAGGTGTAATTATGTATGAAAATATATTTTGGAGAAGGTCTAACAAATTCCTAGTATATTGAGAGATGTCTGAATGTTCTGCGACTTTATTTTAATCTCTCACTAAATAAGAAATGTGTCCTTTAATTGTCTATAATGGCAAATTCATCGAGTTAAATGCCACGATGTGCTCACCACATTTATTTTTCACTGTGGTAGATTAGGTTCCATTACCTTTATGTTCACTTTGATTGCTAAACATAATACTAACCCTTAATTTAACAATGAATTGGGCTTAAATGTGAGACATGAAACTACATGGGAGAATGAGATGGTAAGATAGTCACACAACGTCTCTCGTCTCCTTCGTCTCTTTTGAGGTGAAAGCAGGGCATTGAAGTAGCTCAATAAAACAAGCACGCAAAATTTGAGTTGTGGCACTAGTGAATGGGATCTTTTAATTCAAATAATAATGATCAATATGGTTCTAAAATGGAAAGGAACCACTATGTAACTTTTATCTAATCCTTTGACCCCTTTGCCTTTTCTTGGTCATTTTGGCACGAGGAGACTCAGTGTATGATTGCCTAATTCCAGTATGGGGTCTGGAATATTACTTTCAGCATGAGGGTAGACTTGTGAATAACACGGAATGAGTTGAAAAACCATCATCTCACCTTCCCCTTAGAGAAACACGGAAACAGCTTTTGATTCACTAAGCCGGTGAAGGTTGCAGCTCCAGAATAAGGCTGATAATCAAGATGGCAGACAAGATGTGGACTGCAAAGAAGGAATAAATTTCAAGATGTATATCACAGCACCAAATAAAAATGAAGGCTTCATTTTTTTCTCACCTTGCAGTCATCACCCCTGTTCAATTTCATTCCTTGTATTGTTGCAGTACAGCAACGTGCAAGGTTCAGTCTGAGGGATAAGATACTAATGTGGTATCAATGGTGCAGTAGTAAGTTGTAAATGAAAATATCAATGTAGAAATGGGATGTCCATTTTTTCACCTTATGCATGCGGCACATGTTCATTTGGAATGTTGTGCAAAAATGAAAAACACAAGAGTATTGGTCAATCTTGGGTCTGTCATGATTGGGCATCAATTTATGCCAAGTACTTTTAAAGGACACAGAATTTTTGTACTGATCTAGGAATAGCATGAAAAGCATAGTAAGGACAAAGCATGAAGTCTCCTCTGAAAAAATTGAATACCGTACCACACATACAACATACCCTCAATGTGTGTAGAATTTTGGAGTTATGGACAGACCAATCCATATAATTTTGTTAATATTTTTAGAAATTTTCACTCTAGGTTCCACATTGGTAGAACAGAAACATTGACGTTAACATGGCTTTTGCTATTCCATGTACTCCTTCAAAAATGCGAATAAGTTGCTTATGAAGTTTGAAAGGAATGGCAAATTGTTGTGAATTTATGTAGAGCTCAAGAATGCTGATCTGTTACTGTTACTAAGGGATCTTAGTGTGTTGGTTGCAGGATTTTAAGTCTCTATTAAATATTACAAGCAGCCGCTGCAAGATTTTTTAGCACCAGCGAGAGCCCGCAAAAAGGAATTCGCCTTGTTTCGTTAAAAAGAAGATATGACAGTGGCCGCCAGTTAGCGTGCGCGCTGGTCTCGCTTTCGCTCGCGCCCGCACGCGCACGCGCATCGCGACTCTTTTGCGCGCGGCGCACGGGCCGCGACTTTTTAGTGTTAAAGCGAGCTTCGCTCGTACAATCGCAGTTTTGGTTCAAGATGTAAGTAAGGCACTTCCGTTAAACATACTTTTTGGTGATGCGTTTAGCGTACTAACGTAACATAGAAAAACTTTTTTGTGATGCCTGTCATGTGAATTATGCCTTATTTGCGTTGTTGTCCACTCACGTTGAAAATATTTTTGGTGATGTGTCTAACGTACTACCCTAACATGAAAATATTTTTGGTGATCCCTGTCATGTGAATTATGCCATTTCCCTTTACAGCTGTTCAATAGCACAATTTTTGGCCATGCTACAAATTGCTTTTAGATATTATTTTAGAGGTAATCACATATCAACAGTTAAAGAATACCCATGCGTATAAACCGAAAAACTTAGGCTTTACGGGTATTGTTCGCAAGGTATATATGCATTCACCTATAAAATCCAATAGTGAAAAAAAGGTCTTCTGAAGAAGGAGAAGAAGAAGAAACCTGCTCAGTGATAAACTAAGATTTTTAAAAAAATCTTGATAGACAATTTTTTGAAGTGATATAATACATAGTTCTTGTAGTCAAAACATGTCATGATCACATGACTTGTAATTTCTCGCGATTTACTAGATATCACTCAGACCTTTAAAAAGATGTGTTTCGTGAAATTTTTATTGTGCGTGCTAGATCGCGATCACAGGTAATATCATAAAATATCTTTTTGTTGTTTAAAAGCAAGACCTATATCATCGTTGATCGGAATCATAAATATTATATTGTGATAATATATATTACTATAGGTATTTACATCATAGATCGTTTCTATGATATTGACGCGCGGTAATAAGGACAAGCTTAGGAAAATAGAGGCACGCACACAACATCCTAACACCAGCCTAACACCTCACTCTGGTGTGATGGAGGTATGATGGCTGTATGATAAGAATTATGTGACAGACCACTTTGGTTTGATTTTAAGGCATGGATGATACTTGCTTTATATTGATTCCTACGCACTCTGAAGATATTTCACCCGACCTTGTGGACTTTCCATGGGCCGTCGGTAGGCCTGTTGCAGCTAATCCTGTGACAACTGACAACCAGCTGGCAACCCTACGAATTGCTGGGTCTCCTAGTCCTTTCCACCGACTATGTCCAGTAGTTCCGAATCCCAGGCCTAAGATTGTCCCAGGATTAGCTGCAACAGGCCATCTTAAGGCCGTCTGTTTGGGAAATGCATAGAATCCAGGGAGTTTGGGTGTGATTTTGATGATTCCAATCATCATTTGTTGTCAAGAGTTTTAGTGCCACATAACTATAAATTAATGAATTATAACCCCTAGGTGTTCACTTCGCAGCATGCAAGTAATATCCGAGCTTCCAGAATTTTTTGCAGATAAGTTCATCACATGAAGGACAATCCAATCTAGAGGTACAGCAAGCACTTTTCTTCTCATAAGAGCTCATTGCCTGTACTTCAGGAATTCCCTTATAAAGCTTCCTATAACACATTCTACAATAAGCACATCCTCTCAATAGATTCACTCGCTTGTCAGTGCTTCCATCTGTCGTTGTACAAGTATTGTCATGTTGGATGAAAGTAGCTTTTCTATTCTTCTTGTTATCTGTCCCATTGGTTTGACCATTGAAGCAAAAGAAGCAAGCAGCTCAATAAGAAGGAACCTAATTGTGTTGTCTTGTGGAGTCAGGTCGTTCATCCTCCAGGTTCTGTCACTCTTTGTCAATAGCATAGTCCAGCAGCACAATTCCAAGATCAATCTGAAATCTTGCCATCTTTCTTGGAATATCTCTTATAACTAGTAGGACCTTGCCCTCCTCTTACCAGCGTACAGCAAATCACAAACTTTACATGTTCAGCATGATCTGACAGCCAAAACCAAATACCAAAATGAAATATAATTGTTTCGTGCCCATTGAGGTCCTGCAGTCAGCCCTATTGCAGTCATCTTGATCAATCACAGCATGGTTCTTGACATAGTCTTCTTGTGCTATTGGTGCTCAAAATACCTCTTGGTCATTCCTTCCTCTCTTGCTTCTGTTTACATGATGAAGACCTCTGTTGGATCCAATGTTGGTTGTGTGCCACCAGCCCCCGTGTGGACTCTCTGCACAGTGAGCTCGTGATGACGTCACGTGTTCACGATCACGTGCATGCAGATCATGGAACTCTGGGCACCACAGGAAATTACCACCGTGCATGTGTTTGCGTGTGAACGACAGTCGGTCACGCGCAAAACACATTTAGTGCTTCCATCTCTTTTCGCCCATCAACAGCACCGATTGAGTAACATCGATGGGCATAAATAAATGATGTAATTGATACCAATCTTCTTGCTCTTTTACATACATCGTTAATTCTTCATCTTTAGAATTAGTTTAGCGGCTTTTTCTCTCTTCCCTTGCAGCGCCCTCTGCTCACCGCCATGACCACTCCCGATGATGCCAAGTCGGCGCCCTGACCGACGACGACGTAAAACGCATCCGCAAGCTCCTCGCTGATCTCCTCCGGCCAATCGACATCGCTCGAGGCAACGACAGCCTCTCCGGCCTTATCGACAAACCCACAACTTACCGCTGCTAGTTCGGCCACAACTTTGACCGTCTCGAAACCGCCCTCACCACCTACAACCCCAACATCAGAACAGATGCCTCCAATGCCGTCCGTGTCAGGGCGGAACGAGCATGGACCGCCAAGCTTGAGCGCCAATGCCTCATCCGTACGGTCGAGCGACAACTCCACATCTTCTTCACCACGGTCATCGAAGAAAGGTGGCTCCTACCCCCCAAGGACCCTACTACCTTCTATAACAAGGTACCTATCCGCACATACCTCAACCATCTTGCCTCCAACAGTGGCGGACTCAAAGCCACCGGCATAGTCAACTTCCACGCCACCATGCTCGGTTGGTGGAGTAAAGATCTTTGCGTCCCCAAGTACATCAACCGCCTCAAAGACACCCAGAAAAAGGCGGCCCAGGCCAACCACCCCATCACCAATGACTGGCTACCCGCCATTGCCACCATGTTGCTGCTCGCCTCAAGTAGCTTTCCCAAACTCCGCCTGGACTGGGATGGCCTAGCATCAGCAGACAAAACATGGCCAGCATGGAAGTCTTGGGCCCTCAAGCCCCAAAAATGGTGGAACGTGAACAACAAGCCTCCGGCAATCGTGGTGATGTCTTTGGCAGTGCCTCTTCAGCCATTGCCGCCCATGGCACCCCGTCCGCCGCCTTCCACCCCACCAGATTGACCCCATCCAACAATCAACTTTGCACCCTCTCCGAACTAGAAAGCCATCTCAACAACATGGCCATGGCCGTCACCAACAAAAAGGCCGTGCTTGACTCCCTTGTTACTTCCAATGCCACTCTCACCAAACTCACCGCTGACCAACTCACCAAGCTTGGAAAGCTTGTCCTTGACCTCAAGCCCAGCGCGCATCGACCAGCACAGAACATCCAACCTTCACCTACCTCCGCCAACTCCCGCGGCTTATTCCAACTCCATGTCATCATCAAGCACAAGTGGATACCAGGCGGGTTTTGTTCCACTCGCGGTTGGGGCATCAGCGCAGGCCACTCAAGCACCGGCTGCAAAGGCAAACGACCTGGCCATATCAACTCGGCTACCCGCACCAATCCTCAGAGGCCAGGTGCCTCCAAGAACAAAGGATGGGGCGACTTCCTCTCCAGCTGATGACTAGGGACAGCAGCCGTTAAAAGTAATACCCATCTTATTATAACGCCATGCCGAAGTCCCCTTCTTCCTCCACTTCCTTCCGCAGCCACTCCCCATTGCCTGCACACTCAACCACCAGACCACACAACACCTTGGTCCACTGTTCCTGGCACCTACACGGCCCCTCAGCCACCCACCACCTCTCAATCTCTTTCTCTCCTCCACCAGCAACCCTTAAAGGTGCCCCGCGGCCCCCGCCTCCCCACCACGCGGAAGCGCTGCCCAAATCTCAGACACCGCCATCCTTGACTCCGGCGCCAGCAACATCTACTTCACCCCCAATGCACCGGTCACCAACGTCAACCCAATGGCTCCCACCTCCACTGTAACCGATGCCGCAGGGGCCCAACACCACTCCTCCGCCCATGCCAACCACCTCCTCCCAACTCTTCCTGCATGCAGTGGCAAAATCATGCCCTCCTTCAAGCACACCCTCTTCGGAATCGGCCCATTCTGCGACAATGGCTACAGAGTACTCTTTGACTCTGCCTCTGTCACCATCTATGACAAAACCAACGACTCCGACCTCCTCCAAGGGTGGTGCGAACCCACCGGCGCCAAGCTTTGGCACTTCTCGCTGCTGCTGGATAACAACACCTTCCACCACGTTCCCCCTCCCACACACAGCATCACTCCCTCTGCACTCAGCGCCACCAATCTTCCCAGTGTAGGTGCCCTTGTGCACTACCTTCATGCAGCTGCCGGATTCTCTGTCAAGTCCACCTGGCTTGCCGCCATCAAAGCCGGCAACTACGCCAGTTGGCCAGGCCTCACCTATGCCAATGCCGCAAGTCATTGTCCAGACAGCACCGAAACCGCCAAAGGACACCTCACTCAAACACGCAAAGGCATCCACTCCACTAAACCCAAATCAACGCATCCCTTGCCAGTGCCACCTCCATCCACCTTGCCCTCGCCTGCCCCTTCACACGTACTCCACGTAGTGGACAAACCGGTCAGCAAGCTCTACACCAAAGACATGGGCTGATTCCCCACCCGCTCCCGCAGCGGCAACGAATACATCATGTTGGCCTACCACTGTGACAGCAATGTGATCCTGGTGGAGCCGTTCCAGTCCTGCCTTGACTGCCAGCGCATCGCCGCGCATGGACGAATCATGGCTCATCTCCGCGACCAGGGCCAGCTTGTCGAACACCAAATCCTAGACAAGGAGGCCAGTAAGTACTACAGCCATGCCATCATGCAGGAATGGAAGGCCACCTACCAACTAGTTCCCCCTAACGTCCACCGCGCCAGCGCCGCTGAACAAGCCATCGGCACCTTCAAAGCCCGCTTCCTCAGCATCCTGGCCGGCATCAACCCCGCCTTGCCATACTACCTTTGGGACAAGCTACTCCCACAAACCGAACTCACCCTCAACCTACTACGCCAATCCACCCTCGCTTCTGCCATCTCAGCCTGGGAATCCTTCAACGGCCCGCTCAATTATGACGCAACCCCCCTTGGTCCCATCAGTTGCCCTGTCATCATCCACAACAAAGCCTCCACCCAGAAATCCTGGGACTTCCGAGGGCGAGACGGCTTCAGCATAGGCACGGCCCTACACCACTATCGCTGTTTCCAAGTTGTGGACTCTGCCACCAACTGTGTTGTTATCTCAGACACAGTCAAATTCAGCCACAGCTATCTCAAACAACCTGCCATCACCTATGATGACCGCCTCCCCCATGCAATCAACTACCTCTCCTCCGCCATTGCAGATGCCCCCGCCTCCTCACTTGACTTGCAACTCCAAGCCATCACTGCCCTTCGCAATCTCATTGCCAAATGGGTCACCATGCCAACAGCCAGCCCGCTTGCGCCACCGCCGCTCCAACGACCAGCACCGCCCGCCCAGGCGCCTGCCGAGCCCCAATCTCCAAGGGTGGTACCCACCCCTGTACCCACACAACCTCATCCTCCACGTCAACCACGGCCATTGCCACAGCCCGCCTCCCGTTACCACACAGCCACTAAACCCCATGCCAATTGCCCAACGCACCCGCTCGCAGCGCTGCCTCCCAACACCAAATGCGACCGATGCCGTCGCACACCGCATGCGCTCCAAACTAGCAGTGCTCCTTGCCACCCTAGCCGCCAGCAGCCAACGTGTCTCAGCCTTCACTCCAACCAATCTCGCCACATCTGTCCTTGACCATGACACCGGCTTGTCTCTGGACTACAAACAACTCCGCACTCACCCAAAACTGGGCCCCATATGGAGCAAATCCTATGTCAACGAACTTGGCGGACTCTGCCAAGGCATTGGCACCGACGACTCTTGCACCAACCAACATGTCCAAGGCACCAACACCTTCTACGTCATTGACTACGATGACATCCCCTTTGACAGACGCTCAGAGATCACCTACTCTAAAGTCGTCTGCAAAGTCCACCCAGAAAAATCAGATCCAGACCGTACCCGCATCACCATCGGGGGAAATCGCATATGCTACCCGGGGGATGTAGGTACCAAAACGGCCCCCCTAGAGCTCGTGAAACTCATGATAAACAGTGTCCTGTTCCAACACAATGCCAAATTCTGCACATTCAACATCAGCAACTTCTACCTTGGCACCCCTCTTGACCGCCCAGAATAAGTCAGAATCCGCATCCATGACATCCCTCAGGAGTTCATTGACGAATATGACCTCACCCACCACGTACGAGATGGCTGGGTCTACTTCCAAATCGTAAAAGGTGTCTACGGCCTCCCCCAATCAGGCATCCTAGCCAACAAACTCCTAGAAACTCGGCTCAATGCCGCGGGGTACAACCAGCTTGATGCCACACCTGGCCACTGGCGCCACAAATGGCAACCCGTCATGTTCACTCTCATCGTCAACGACTTCGGGGTTGAATATGTTGGCCTGTCACACGCCCATCACCTGCGGGACATCCTTCAGACGCACTACAAAATCACCTAAAATTGGAAGGGCGATCTCTATGCTGGCATCAACCTCACCTGGAACTACTCCACGTGTTCCTGCCGACTCACCATGAAAGAGTACATCGCAACCCTCCTCTTCAAATATAACCACCCCCTTCCCAAAAAACGCCAACTCTCTCCCTTCAGAGCCACCCCCATCGTCTACGGCGCCAAGACCCAGTTCAGCATTGACCCTGACGTCAGCCCTCCGCTATCGGCAGAGGGCATCAAATGCATCCAAGGCATTGTCGGAGCCCTCCTCTACTATGCCCGCGCCGTCGACAATAAAAATTCTCCATGCGCTCAGTGACATCGGCACCAAACAGGCATCGGCTACCTGCCACACCAACGACAAAATCAACCAACTCCTGGATGACTGCGCCACATACCCCGACGATGGCATCACATACAGATCCAGCAACATGATCCTCTCCGCCCACTCTGATGCCGCCTACCTCAATGCCGGCAAATCTCGCAGTTGCGCAGGCGCCCACATCATGTGCTCTGAAAATAACCCTGTCCCTTCCCACAACAGACCCGTCCTCACCATCGCACAAATCATCAAATTTGTTACCTCATCCACTGCTGAGTCCAAACTTGCTGCTCTCTTCATTTGCGCCAAAGAAATGGTTCCTCTCCATCAGTCCCTCCTCAAAATGGGATGGCCTCAACCCCAATCTCCTATACAAACAGACAACACCACAGCCCTGGGTGTCACCAACAAAACCATCATTGCCAAAAAAAATGAAGTCCATGGACATGTGCCTCTGGTGGCTCCATTGCTGGGAATCCCGAGGACAATTTTGATACTACTGGGGTCCCGGTCCCTCCAACCTTGCCAATTACTTCACCAAAGCCCACCCAGACATCTACCACGAATCCCAGCCCAACACACGCCGGTTAACCTCTCACTACGCTCACTGCAAGGGTGTGTTGAGACCACACTTTCAGGCAGTCCCATAAATGTGCCCACCAACCCAAGTGTGGACTCTCTGTCACAGTGAGCTTGTGACGACGTCACGTGTTCACAATCATTTGAATGCAGATCGTGGAACTCTGGGCACCACGAGAAATTGCCACCATGCATGTGTTCATGTGTAAATGACAGTCGGTCACGCGCAAAACACATTTAGTGCTTCCATCTCTTTTTGTCCATCGACAGCACCGATCGATCAACATCGAAGGGCATAAATAAACGATGTAATTAATACCAATCTTCTTGCTCTTTTACAGGAACATAAGTTGTTTGCGGTCTTTCAAAGCCATGACCTGAAAAACATAGTACTCGCTATGCCCAAATTTTCATTGCAGAACTGCCTCCTGATACCACCCATGAGGAATAGTGCTCAACATGCCCTTGGAGAGATTTTGGAAAGGGACTTCTTCATCTTGATGTGAGTGCTTGCTTGTTGGTGCAACGGTACTACAAAATTGCCATCCATATTTTTCAAAGAGCACTTTGGCAAATTTGACAGATTTATACCAGTTATTGATATACAAAGTACACCCTCATACACCAGCCAACTCAAGTTGAACAATCAACTGCTTAACAATAGAAATTGCAGTTTCAATGATACCAGTATCTTGGCCTGTATACACTTCAACCCCAATAGGAGCTGTGCATGAGCAGCATACAGAGAAACACTCTTATTCTGTGGTTTGTTTGCATTGCACATATTGAAAAAAGTCAATGACCTGCTCATTATACTGGATCATGCTTTAGTCAATTGTATTCTTCTCACCAGCCACCCATGCATGACACAAACCCTACATTATTTTGTCTAACAGATTACTTTCTTTGAAGTGAAGAAGTCATAACAGCTTCATCAACCATTTCCATTTGCCATTGTCAGCAAAGTGAATGAATTGAGGAAGAAATGTGAAATGTGGTTTGGTCATTATGTTTTGGATGAATGGTATGGCCATGTCAAAGGTTTGTTTCTATAGACATTGTGACTGGCATAACCTCTTGCAAGTAGTGCACGGCCTAGCCAAGCAATGATGAAGTTGCTTCATCTTGTAGGGTGAACAAATCACTTTTCTGTATGGTGTCTTGCCAATACTGGATGTTGTTCTACACTCTTGACAGTAATGACTGAGTATGGTGCAATTTGTGGTGTTGCCATTGTGATCCTAACATTTGGAACTACCCAGTCGTTGTATGCATATCTTGTGGTGCACTTGACAATATATTGGAGTTGAGACAAGGACAACATGTAGAAGAATAAATAAGGCTGCAAAACCCAAATACTGTGAAACCTGTCTTTTTCACATAAAGATTTGTTTGTACAAAATAAAAATTGAATTTTTGGCGCCAACAAAGAATTTATTGTATCTTATTTACATGACACTATTTCTGCATGGAACATATCTCTATTTCAATGTACACATCAGTACCATCATCAATAACTTGCAAACAACAGCATGAGCACAAACAATAAAGAAACAGTTAGAATCCATTGAATGTGCTTTTAATTCATGTATACATCTATAAATGGCAATGATTGAATGGGTTGATTTACTGAGAATGATGAAGTCATTGAAAAATTGGAAGTCACAACATCTGTTTGTGTTTGTGCAGCCAAAGTGTTGTGTGCTCTGCTTAGGTTCTCACAGCTGATAAAGTTCTACACACAGCCCAGTTCAAGTGACTCCAATTTACTTTTTGACATATGAAGTAGACAACAAGTGCATTCACAAATAACAAATAACTTTTTTGTAAATCAAGGAAGTTTTTCATCTTTGATGGGAATGAAAGGGTACTACAAGGAGCTTTTGTCAGTCTACATAACCAGATGAGTTTGCATGTTTCACTGTTCCAGGACATGATGATACCTACATCCCCTGGTTGAAACCAGTTCTCCATCCAATTTGTGAGTCAGCACCACACTAACAAAATGGGGTCCACCTGAATGATCTCAGGAGATTCAGCACGAAGCCAATGTCTGGTGTTGCACTAGTATCCTAAAGAGCATTCTTTTCTAGGTTGATATACTAAGCAAACATGTTGCAGACTCTAAATGCGGTAGGGTTTGTATTCTTTGTTTTCTCTGGGGCTTTGGACTACACAGAACAACTTAGACAACAACTGGACAATTCCCCTATGAGTACCCCCAGTTTTAATGTCCAGAGCAAAAAAACTGCATTATTTTCAGCATATGGCCAGCGTGAATTTTCAGCATATGGCCAGCGGGAAATGGACTTGAAGTGAGGGCATGTGTCCTCATCCTCATTAATACTAGTATGTTGCACAAGATGGTCAATTGAGTTTGGAAGAAGATTTTTGACTTCATTATTATGAATTTGGTTGTTTTCTGCGGCTGCCTTGGGAAAAAATGGTGCATAGATGACCTCAGTTTGACCTCTGGTGTTGTTGGGTTGGTCTTCCTCTAAGGAACAGGTAAGGTGACACAGCTCTGCCTTGTTACTAGAATCTGACAAAAAGACTAACCATTCATCTTGATGCAGCTCCAAATCCAAGCTGATTGTCAATATCTATCCTGCACACAGTTGTGAATGGCGAGACCACTCACAAAGACCCTGGCAAAAGCGTGATGAAAATAGGACTTGTGTGTGGGGAGTCCGTTCACATCTTTTGTGGAGGGCATTGGGGGGAGATTGGAATTTTGTCATTGTTGCCAAAAATACGAAACTAAGAATATGTAAGCAATAACATGATCAACCCATAGCAACACAACACTTTAATACCAAATGTAAGTTTTACTAGCACCAACTTATTGACTACTTCAACAATTATATACATGAGTATCAATTTGTAGACTCCAATCTATAGACATCATCTTACAGTCTAAACACCACGTTTCAAGGATCATAAAGGCAGAGCTGGTGTAAATGCCCAGCAAGATAGAGACACACAGAGATAACAAGCTATATGAGGGAGTTAGAGATGGGATGACCCAGGATTTTAGTTACCAACAGATCACCTGACCATCTCAATCCTGTCTGCACCTGCAGTGAAAATATGCATGTATCACTCCCGCTTCCATGAATCAAGAATAAAGGATGTGCAGAGGAACAACAGCAATAGCTCATGTTAAGCTCGCTCATCTTTCAGTGTCTTAACAATGTCTCAATCCTTATGAATGTGGCCAGCAAGGCAACATAACGTGAAGGGGAATCCTATTGGGTGTTGGAGCACCTGCTCATCCCTGAGGAGACTCTGCCAAGACCTGACTGCCCCCCTCACAAATACTGTGGCCTGGAACCTCTATCTGACACACATCAGTGTTGTTCACCAGTTAGAAGGTGACCTGAGCCGAAAATCGTAAGTAAAAATATCACTTGCGAAAATTATAGGTAGTTTCGACAGGTGTCGAAGATTTGATTTTATGAGCTATATTTTGTGCTATTGTGAGGATGGAAAGGCAGTGGAACTGCACTCCAGTCCAAGCGATGCAAGCGAACATTGTGTAGACTTCTACACAATATGGTATGTCTATACCCTTCTGAAGATGTTCAGATCTTCCAAAGTGTGTTCTCTTATTTGGGGTTCTGAACTTCCATGTTAGAGTCCAGCCCATGGGAGGTGGACTCTCCTAAGGAGTCCTGAGAATGCTCCTATTTAGGTTTTGTACCCAGGGTACAAAAAGGCTGATTATGCTCTATTTAGGTTTTGTACCCTAGGGTACAAAAATGGCTGATTCTTGGCCTATGTCACTCGCCCCCGAATGGAGTATCAGGTAAAAAGGAACCAAAAACCTAAGTGTTTTTAGGTGAAAAAATGGGTTCTCATGAGAGTAACAATAACGAACTAAAGAGTTTGTTAAACATGTGTAGCAGTAAGTGTTGTTTGAAGAGGGAGAGCGTTGTCGTTTTGAAACTGACATTTAATACGGTTTTAAGTTTGGTTGTTAAAAAAGGTGTAACTCTTCGTATATTCAGTCTTTCTGATTTGGTTCAGCGTTGAATCCTGATGGTGCCATTTGTATGAACTGATGTGATAGTCCAAGGATCACTTTCATATCTACTTTCACCTTTGCGGAGTATACCATCTTTTCTAAGTACTTGATCACCAACTTTGTAGTCCCAATCACGGCGTGAGCTATTTTCTCGTTCTGTGTTTTGGTCTGTTTGGTGTTGCCTATATTCTCCAATTTTATTCCAGTCGACCTGGAAGGGAATGTGGAACAACATGTCCCGTCAAAGATGGCTGCACCTGGGGAGGCTTTTAGTACTGTGTGGTATGTTGAGCGAATGGCCCAGCGACGTTAGTCACGAACTTGTCTATATCGCTTGTCTCTACTGAAGGGGCCATGTCTATTTCAGCTGTTGAACATAGATGATATCACCTGATGCTTTCGTTCTAGAATTGCATTCGCTTGTGGATTCTTGACACTGGTAGGCTTACTCGTGATCCCATATGAGTCACATAGGGCTTTGAAGTGAAGTTTGAATTCGCTGTCATTGTCAAAATTATGTATTGACAACGTGGATACCTACTAAACCAGGTCTTGTTCACTAAGTTGCTGATCATTGCTGATGATTTATCAAAGTATGCTAACTTAGGTTCCTCATGGGTCTTTTACCCTTCCGCCTTTTTATATCCAGGGAATAATCGCCTCAGTGATTACCGGTAGTTCAACTATTTCAAACCAGCTAGAAGCTGGGTCAATCATAGTCAGACACATGAAATCAATTACTGTCCCATCTTTACCTTTGATTGTATACGGCCAATAAGGTCCACATAGTACATCCCAAGGGTTTGTGATGGCGAATTTAGTAGGGAGTTTCCGTGCTTATGCTTATACCTCTTGTTGACTTGGCATGCATGACAGTTTTGACATATTTCCGGAGGTATAGCATACCTTTCAAGTACATCGCCGCACGAAGGGTTTCTTCGAGTCTAGTGTGTCCAGGGTGCTGTAGATAGTGGTGGTACCAACTAACTGCGGTGTTGAAGATCTTTTGGAATGACCATTTCCGTCCTTACATAGGAGATGTGTACTTTAGACCAATTGTGTCAGTACTGGTCTTTCAACGTCTTCAAGCTGGCATCAAGCTTTTGTGCTTCTGCAATCTCGTACTGTTAGCGGGTGATTACATCTTCTTCGCTGCGGTTTGCAAATACCAGATTCATTTCCTCTTGGTATGCAGAGGTGTCTATCGCACTCTTCTTGCATGGTGTAATGACACCAGCATTTGGTGAGCGTCATCCAGTTCTCGTGCTCACTCGGTATTGGTCCGATGTCTAAGCGAGATGGCGTCGGCAACAGTGTTATGTATGCCTTTAATGTAAGCAATTTCGGGGCCAAACTCCTGGGAGCAATCTC